>CAEGAE010047375.1:0-42128 GCA_903067095.1 Girardinus metallicus
TTATGCAGAAGTCGGGGCCTTCCTCCCTTCGGATCGCTTGGATCCACGGCCTCCGTTGGTCCGGGTCCGTCGGGAACGCGTGATAGGACAGATATGGCTGTTTTCTCGCCCCACACGAACAACCAGGGACTGAACAAAAACAACTCCGCCGAGACTGAGCCATTTTCCTAGCCTTTTAATGCTAACGCTATAGCCACCGGAAATTGTCAAACCCCACATCCGCTTTAAAACGCGGAAGCGTGAAAAAGGTCTATGTAAGATTATTGAAGATGAGGTTTTTTCCAGGCCAGTACTAACTTCCTGTTTCATTTGATGTGCTGGATCGTAGTTTAAAAGCATTTTAATGAATAGGAAACACTTTTTGATTCTTCAGCATTAGACCTACCGAACGAAGCTTAGTTTATCAGGATAAATTTGGTCAATCTGGATTTTTGCTCGATTGGTGCGTCTCAGTACATTATTTTTAATAACTACGTTAATTATCTGCCTTTTCAACCAGGAGTATCTATCGCCATTTACACAGCAAATACAACTAATAGCTATGCGTCAAAAACATGTTTTAAATTTTATCGACTGCTCCCAGTATTTGCTCAGTTTATCTCTGCACAGACTGTGATTATAAAACAAATGAAGTGTTCCATATAAATAACACTGAAAACTGGTTATATTAATGAGAACAAGTCCCTTGCAACAGATGCTGCACAAAGGCCACGTTTGATTTCTTCACTTTAGTTCACAGACCAACATGTCACCAAGCTCCCATTTCTTGCTGCATCACCCAGTGAAGTTATACTGTTGCCTCAACAGGGAAAGAAAAGAAAGAAAAAAAAAGTTCCTAATGTTTAACAATGAAAGAACTCAAAACAAAAATATATTGTTTTTCTTGGCTTACAGGGGGAAAAAAGGATTTTCAGTTTGCCAAAGCATGCTTGTGAATGAGCTGCTGTCCTTGAAAGGCCATTGGATTAAGAGTTGATGCTGTGTGACTGTCGTATCGAAGCACATCCATGTGGTTCACTGAGCAATGTACTGTGCTCTTTCTTGACTTTTTCCCGTCTCTCTATTTATGGCTTCACCCAACCTCACCCCTCTGGCTGATGCTGTGTCACTGCTGCCCTTTTCTGTCTTCTGGTATTTATTCATCCCTGTTAATTTCACAAAGACGTAATTGTCTCCCTCTATAGAAAGAGAAGGAGAGAGTTGCAGCTTTGATTTTTTTTTCTTTCTTCTTCATGAAAACACCTTGCTTTTAGCACGTGAAGAAGCTTTCAAAAGTATTCCTCCCCGTTCAAAGTGTTCATCCTTGATTTTGGCAAAACCACAAACTTCAATGTATTTTATTATCGCTCTACATGACAGACCAGCCCAAATTAGTGCATAATGTGAATGCACAGTTACAAATGAAAATTGAAAATCAGTGTTGTGCCTTTTTATTTAGCTTCTTTAGTTTCATACTAGTCGGCTCAGCCAGTTGCCTTCAGAGATCATCCATCATGGTGGTGGCAGAAACATGCTGAGGAAATGGTTTAGATCTCAATTCAATTGAGAATCTGTAACAAAGACCTGGGAAATGCTCTTTGCAGACACTCTGTATCCATTCTCTGAGCTTGAGCTTTTTTATGAAGAATTAATTAAAAAGTAATTGCATGATACATTTTTCATATTTTCATTATTTCCACCTAGAGCTGCACAATTTACCAAATTGCAATCACAATATCTGTGTACACAATTGTGGAGTTATACATGGAAGCAATATTTACTGGGTTACTATATCTAAAGTGTTAGCCAATCAATTGAATGGACTTTTAAAGTCCTTTTAAAGCTCGTATCAGACGTAAAAATGTGGGTTAACGATATTCAGTACTGTTTTCAGCTATCACAATTATGTATTTTCCTGATACGTAACTATAAATATCTTAAGTTCTGTAAGGATTTTCAGTTTGCCAAAACATGTTTGTGAATGAGCTGCTGTTCTTGAAAGGCCATTGGATTATAAAGTGGATGCTTTATAAGGATGCACTACTTTTTAAGTAGATCTATCTCCTGAAGTCTGCAAAACAATAAATTGTTGCTTGTAACGAAACGGGTGAAAGTTTAAGTGGAGAGTCAATGTTTTTTTGTTTTTTTTTATAGCAGCATTCTTTGAATGCTTGATAGTGTGAAAATTCTCTTTAGATTGCTTTTTGTATGCAACTTGGTTAGGTTTATGATATTTTTCTGAATTTATCTCAAGTGTTTCAAGGCTTTAATCTGTGGCAAAGTGGTTCTGTCTGCATTCAGAAGCGCCGGAGTGAGTGATGATAATATTTCATGTCAGCCTCTTGAAGATTATCCTCAATGGGAGAAATTCTCTGTCATATCCCTTCACCTTGTTTTCTCTTTGGCTTATCAGTCTTACAGTACGTTACAGCTGAAGCCAAAGCTCATTCTGTTTTGTGTGGTTAAAATTTAGGTCACGCTAGCTCTTCGATTTAAAAATGATTCCTAATTTGTTTTATATTTGTTGAATTAATTGATTTCTGTTATCCTTTTTTCTTTCTCTTTCAGAAAGCTGAGAATAATCCTAAAGGAAGAGGATCTAGACTTGTTCCATCATGCACCACTGAATTTTCTCCATCTCCCCACTAAAAGCAATGTTTCTGGGAGCTAGCGGCCACAGCAGAGTGTGTGTGGGGCCTCTCCCTAGCTCCCCTCCTGAGATGGGATGCCAGAAGCCTTCCCACCGGCCCTGAGCTCTCCCGGGGCGTCATGAACACCTACAGAGACAGGGGGGTAACCTGCATCTCCTCAGACCTTCTGGATGGAGGCGGAGGGTTACCCCAAAACGCTCCACTTTGTCACACCCCCAATGGCCACCCCACAGAACCAGCGGCACAGCCTCGCATCTCTGTGCCCAAAATGGGTGTTCGTGCACGGATTGCCGAATGGCCTCCCCGTCGCGCGCAGTCCCGGGAGTCGCTGCTCGAAAACGGGCAAAACGGGAGCAATCACTACGACGACTGCTCCGTCTCATCGTCGGTTTTGTTATCCGACGGCAGGCTGGTTCGAGGAGGGGTCACCAGGCTGCCCCGCAGATGGTCGAAGGACGTGGAGTTCAGAGGCGGAGGGTTCGTTGGTGACAGAGGTTCTCCACTCAGTTTAAGAGTCTTCCCACCACTGAGACAGCGCTCCAACAGCGAAGTAACGCTCAGCGAACAGGATGAAAATGAGGTGAGCCCAAAATATTTCTCCAATTTCTGTTTTTCCTGTGCATTGCCTCGGAGTTGAGAAGAATAGGATGTGTTGTTTCCTCGTGGCGGCAGTCTCTCGACACAAGCCTCTTGTTAATGAGGTACACAGATGGAAGTCAGTTTGGGTTGGCCTGCAGAAAGCCATGCTTTGCTTTGCCTGGCCAGCTGTATTTACAGCATTTGTGGGCTTGGATAAAGTGTTCCCCCAAATATTAGAACTTGAAAATATTAGTTTGTCTCTAATGAATTTAGTCTGCTACATTTTCTGTTTGTTTTTGGTGAACTACTGTTGATGTAGTAGGGGAAAATGGTTGCCAAATGAGCTTGTGTGGTGCAGAAGAAAACATTATTTTACTGATGGAGATATTCTTTAAAGCTCTCACTGTGAAGACATTCTAAGTGTGAGGAAGACTGTATTTTGCTGGTTGAGTGAAAAAACATCCTCTTCTCCTTATCAGGTTCAGCAAAGTTTAGGCAAGTTTTATAGTTCTTTAAATTGTACAATTATTTGTTCACTTTTTTATCAATTGAATATAGTATATACAGTATAATATGCAACTACAACTCCTAAAAATTTGAATATCATGAAATAGTTCACATTTTTGTCATTTCAGAAAGTTACGTAGATTCTTGATGATATTTTTTTCATTATGATTAAAGAAAAAAACTAAATTCAGTGCTGCAGAATATAAACGGGTTTTGTTGCAGTCCCAGAACAAAAACAAAAGTCCTTGTAAAGATGCTGGCCAAAGCTGCAAAGAGTGTCCATTATAATTTTGGAAATCCCATCTGACATACAACAGTTAATGTTTATCTGATTGATTGTCTGAGTAAGGAGAATAAAAAAGATTTATTTATTTATTTTTTTAATCTTTAAAGAAGGATTTAAAAAAGCATGTTTGCACATACTGTTTTTGTACAGTACGTGCAAACATTACATTTCAATTCTAATACTAAAAGGGCTGGAGTAAGACCATCTTATGTGCTGTATTTAATTTGCTTAGTTACTTGAGCGAGTTAAATATTAACTTGCTGAAACTGTACTACTTTGTTGTTAAAAAAGACCCAGAAAACAACTTTTACTGACCTTTTTCTAATTCATTTCTCTTTGTTCTGCCTTCAGGTGGAGGCTCGAGGTGGAGGTGGGTTTGGAAACCGGTTCCGAGTGTACGGCAGCACCTCTTCCATCGACATCCAGGGCATTCCCGAGCAAGGCTTCTTTGAAATGCTCAGCCAGTTCCAGCAGGAAAGACCTGACCAGCGCAGCTTGGCTCCCGCACAACTCGGAGAGCTGCTGCGAGTTCCTGACCCGTCGTCGAAGACTCCTTTCCCCGCCGCTCCCTCCCCCGCTCCCACAGGTGGAGATGACAAAGGAACGTGGAGGAAGGACGGTACGGAGAGAGCGAGGAAGAAAAGTGGTGGGACAGAGTCTGCGCTGGGTACTTCCTCTCTGTTCAGGAAGCTTCGGAGCTCCAGTCGGGGGGAGCTGGACGGAGGAAAAGGAGAGGCTAACGAGGACAGGGGAGGCAGAGGCTCTACAGATAACTCTTATAAACCCTGGGTGTGTCCAAAGAGCTTTGTCCACTTTGATGCTCAGAGCGTCCTGTTCGACCTCCACGAGGCAGCAGCTCAGCGCAGCTTTTCTACTCAGCGGAGGAACACCGCCACCGGAGCATCGGCCGCTTCGTCCTTGTCTGGCTCCAGATTGTCAGCTCCTAACCTGAACGACCCCATTTACTCGAGCATCGAGGATCTGACCCTAACCCTCGATCAGAGCTCCACAGCCCCCTCCATACCCGCGGACCCCCTAGATGGGCCTGCAGTGCACACTTCAAGCCCACTGCTCCTCTCCTGTCCACACTTCCTCAATGAGATAGGCGGGCAAAGGGAGAGAAACGTGAGCTTCCTCAGCTCCTCAGCAGAACGAGGAGATGGAGATGGAGGAAGAGGGTGGCTGAGGAAGAGTAATGCCAGCATATCTGTGCTGGAGATCCCTATTGAAGAGCAGGAGGTCAGGCTGGAAAGACTGAAACTATACGGCATAGAGCATGTAGACCTGGGGGCTTGCTACTACAGAGACTACTTCCATGGGAAAGGTAACGCTGAGTTACACTGCAACACATTTGACCCCTGGTGCAGGGATGGGCTGTTAGCTAGTTTGGTTGGTTGGTATCTGGATTATTAGCTCAACTCCGTTATTTTAAAAATATGACTTATAATCATGACAAAATGTTTTTATTTTGCTGTAGATTTTAGACTTATGACCAGAACCAGGCCTGAAAACTTGCTTGGTCGTGTGGTCCTCAGGTTTCTGTGATACATTTATAGAGCTTACAATGCATACAGCACAGAGAAAAATAAACAAGAATGCACGGTATAAAGTTAACCTACTTGTTATAGTCTAAGCACATGGGGCGGTAGTTTACCCTGTTGAGGAAAAGAAGAAAGAAAGGTGCAGATGTTCATTAGACAGTAACAGCGCATTGCATATTAATGCACACCCAACTCCGTCCTGCTCTGCTCCCATCAGTCACATATCCCCTGATTTACACTTGACTCACCCAGCGGATACAACAAGCGACAAGATGGAGCTGGAAGCAAACGCTGATAACTGGAGAAGGGACGCTGCTTACTCAAATAATAGCCTAAAAACAAAAGCAGCAAAATCGTAATTAAAATAGTATGTCGGGTTTACTTTGGGCTTGGATCTGTAATTAAAGTTAATTAGTCGGGTCAGATTGGGCTTGAACACCATATCTGCTGCTGATAGCATTAGTCATTGCAACAGAGTAATAAAATGTGCCGTACCTCACCGACAACTGAAGCTTTATTTTATATCAGTACACTTCTTGTACTGTTTAAAGCTAAAATCCCAGGAACCGCCCTCTATCCTCCACAATCAGTACCACTTTACCTTTGTCTTCTATATTGTGGTGCTTAGACGCAGCTCTGCACTATATTGGTAATTGGGTCGAGATTTTACTTCCAATTAAGCATCATCGCCAGTGTCAGGTATAAGCGTCCATAGAAGGTTGACTCCATCCAACCAGCTAAATATTTTATTGATATGATTCATGAGAATCGTCTAATTGTCAAAATAGAATCGATCACTAAAATAATTGTTAGCTGCAGCCTTAATGCAAACATGCTTGAAAGAAAAATACTTTAAGCTAAATACAACAAGGAATTCTACGAGTGATCCCAGTTGAGCAACCACAATTTCTTTTTATACTTGTATTTAATAACTAAATGTCACCTAATTTATTTACTGCTAGTTTTTCTACGGAGAGTCATGTCTGTATATCGTTGCTATTTTTCTGTCATTCAGGTTTATGTCTTATTCTGTCGTTATTGTTTGCCAGAGTCTTATTTCCTAGATGTCATCCAGTGGTTTTGAATAATCAGCTGGGACGAAGCAGCGTTAAGTAGACTGGAAGCCCTCCGGGAGTTTTAATTACACATGTACCTCCTATTTGGACGGTTGGCAAACTCTGAGCCGATGATACACAGGCAGTACTTGACACCGAGCCATCTCAGCTTTGTTTTACATCTGGCTTTTAGTGTCAGAAAGTAACGCTCACCTTAAGAGGGGAAGTGGTTAATGTGATCTGTGTGGCTGTTTGTAGTCGGCATCACCTCTTCAGACACTTTTGATGTCACTTCCCCCTTGGCGAGCATCATCTGGCTGCGGACTAATTAGTGACAGATGTTATTAGGAGCATGCGTGCAGACAAGCATGTTCGAATATCGTATGCGAGGAGGATTCAGGCCTGCAGCCGCACAAATAAAGGTTGGCATTCCAAAAATACGTAAAGTCTTCTGACTTCACGCCGTCTTAGCTGTCCCCCTGAATGCCGCTCTGGTTGTGTTTGTGTCTTCACTGTGGCTGCGGCCCCTGTGGATGTCAGGATCTTCATCAAAAAGCTGACATTTTTGCTACAGGTCATGACGAGCAAGATAATCAGGCACGAGTCTCCTCACAGATAGGTTGTCCCAGTTCAGTCCAGTTAGAGGAGGGATCTGCCAAGTTGTATTCATCCTGAAGAGTCTGGATAATTTGTGTTTGCGCTGCTGCCTGTGGCGTTCGCTAGAAGAGGGCTTAACTCTGAAGCTTTGGAAGCAGCTGTGCAAGATGCTTGTGCGGTCTGTCAACAGCTTTCTCTATGTTTCATAAGTAGAAACAGTTGATTTATTTGGAATCAAAACATTTTGAAAACGACACTTTTTAATCTTTTAAAGGTGACAAAGGAAATACTCATCTTTGTTGTGGTTTTGTTTTAGTTGGATTTTATTAGAGATGCACCAAAACTAAGATTACATTGTTTTCTTTATGTGTTAAAGCCCTTAAAATTACAACAGATCACAGCTCAAAGACAACCATAAATCAATCTGGGCCAAGAAAAGCCTTATGGTGCATCGTTTAGTTTAATTATTCAATCTGTATTTCTTCATCATTCCTACATCCAGTAGAAGTAAAAGATCTGATAACCATCAACCACTTATTTCTTCAACCTTTGCTTTGCACCCAGGTCCTGACTTAACTTTTTCAAACTGATTTTGTAATTATTATCAGTTATAATATTATAATGGTGTCTGCGCCTGCCCATGACTCTCTCCTCATTTCCACTTTGTAAACATGTAAACCAACTCACTTGCAACTCTGACCAACTTCTTCTTGAAGCAACAGTTAAGGAACGCACTTCGTTACATCTGTTTAAAATCTACGGTCATATTTTACTTTTTGTGACTATTGTAGTTCAAGCAAGGTGTACCAGCCTCTCCTGTGTTGTAGCCGTAGACATAACACCAGCTCATGTTCAGACGTAAACAGTTGAAAACTTTTTCTCAGCACAAACTGTGACCTTTGTTAACTGTTGTCCTTCACCAGAGCACTCCAACTACTTCGGGACGGACGATAAGCTGGGCCCCGTGGCCGTGAGCATTCGCCGGGAGAAAGTGGAGGATACCAAAGACCACAAAGACCAGTACCAGTACCGCATAGTCGTCAGGACCAGTGAGGTACGTTCGTAAAGATTTCTGATTGGCAATGCAGTGATGAGTCAGGTTAATTCCTCACCCAGGTTTTCGGCCCCTCTCTGTTCCAGTTTTTCTCCCCTCACCCATCAGCTTAAGCCCCGTCTCTGTCCTGCCACTGGGAACATTCCACCTGTTCAGTCTGTGCACATAAAAGCCAAAGTAAACACTATCTGCTGTGTCTGAAGCATTTGGCAAGCCTTCAATGACAACTTTGCTTTGCTTTCATGGACAAAATATAATGCAATGTGTGAACTGGGATTTTTTTTCTGGTTAACCAACACAAAGTACTAAATAATTGTGAAGAAGAATTAGAAATAGTGTTTATTTAGTTTATTTTTCTAAGGAACCCCCACTGAGACAATTAGTTGTAGAGCCACATTCTCAAAATTTATAGCTTTCTAGCTTTCTACATCTTTGAGTAGAGACAGAAATGTTTGTCTATCCTCCTTTGCAAAACACCACAAGTTCAGTCAGACTGGATGGAAAGCACATATGGATTTGGTTTTCAGATTTTCTTGTGAATTCTGCTTTGGTCGACGTCGTGACATCAAGGTTCGTACGGGAGCTTGAAACCCTTGAAAATGTTTGAATTTCAGTTACCAAGGTTTGGAAAGTGCTTGATAGTCAAGCTGCACTTAGTAATAAAGTGCAAGCTAACATTTGATTAAAAGCCTACATTTGGAAAGCAGTATTTTAAATTGAAATCAGCTATTATTTAAAGATAATGAAGAGACACAGGTATTTTTTATCTCACTATCTGAAGTTAAATCACACCAAACTTCTCTTGTTTCAGGTCAGTTAGAATCAACAAAATTATTCCTATTTGTTAAATGCCAGAAAACTTTGCGAGAATACTTTTTAGATATTCTTTTCAGACCAGTCAAGACGTTTCAAACCATAAAATTTCATCATATTTTACTTTACGTTGTCCCTGCTGTTGATTGTAGAATACTATCACAATATATTATTAATAGTGAACTGAAACTGTGTTCTTTAGTTCATTTTCATTGTTTTTTTTTTTTTTTTTGTTCCAACATGTGATGCTGTGCTGGAAAAGTTTGAACCTTCACTTTGTTTAAATTTTACTGTGGCAAAAAGTGTATGAAGCCTGCAGCACACACATACATAAGCAGCTTCGAGAGTATACGTATTGGTGTTGTTGCTTTGCATAAAAGTGAACCTCCGCCCCAGACTCAAGTCTCTTGCAGCCTCTAACAGGGTTTTCCTGGGTTTCTATGTTTTATCCATCCCAGGAAAAAACATCCCCGCAGCATGATACTTCCACCGCAATTTTTCCACAATGTGGATGTTGTGTTCAGGTCGATGTGCATGAGATTTTGCACGTAAGCCAGAATGCTAAATTTGGATGCCATGTGATCTGGAAGTGAGATTAGATTACATACAGGCAAACTTTATTTATAAGTGAGGTGACTTCTGAAGGTAATTGGTTGTACTGGATTTTGTTATGCGATATCACAGCTATGGGTGTTGAATACAAGTGCATGCTCTAGGCTTATTTGTTATAATTTTACCAGATTCAGGGTCACCACTTCCAAAATTTAAATAAAAAAGAACACAACATTGGTCTTGGGAGTCTTAAAAAAAAAAGTCACTCCTTTTTGTCTGAATTATTGTTTTTTTGGTCTCAACATTGTAAAAACTCAAAATCAAAGTTCCCCCCCGTGTTCATTGTGTTGGTGTGGTCTTAGTGGAAGTGAAGTCTTCATTGTGGTTGGTGTGGTGTTGTCTTTAGCTGGATTACATGGCTGCCTGGCCTCATCACTTTAGCTCTGATATAACAATGGAGCCTGCCTGCTCAAGCTCACAGAGCTAAGCTAGCAGAAAGAGGCCTGCTGTTCCCACACAGGGGGGGAAAAAAAAGAAGAAAGACACTGATTTCTGAATTTACTCTGTCCCACTCAAGCCGCAACGCCTCTCAAATATCCTTCCCCGCTAAGTATGTCGTTTAATTCTGCGCACCAGTGCTGACACAGCAAGGTGAAGAGAGTTGCTCTCTCTGCCCTCCTTCCTCTCAGCCTCTCAGTCACTTTTTTTCCCCCTTTTTTAAAATCACCCCTCACTTCTGATATCCCAGCTCAGCACGCCACTCTCTCCACCGTTGCACAGCAGCTGACGAGCTGAAACAGAAGCTTCATAGCTTCAGCTGCTTGTCAATCAGGTTTGATTCCTCTGCAGCAGATTCCAGCCTCCGAGGTTCAGCTGTCGCTCTCTCTCTCTCTCTCTCTCTCTCTGGCCCCTGCCTGCTCCAGAACGTGTTATGCATTTTTAACGACTCCACATGTGAGTGAAAGGGGTGTGAAGAGAGCAGCCCACTCCTCCTGACTGTACCAACCCCATACAGGATTAGTCCTCCTGTTATTAAGTGGGTTAATTACCAATCTGTAGGGGACAGTACACTTTGACTGTATGACACGCTGCAAAAATATTAAATCACACACGTTTTTCTGTGTGTGTGCTTGACAGTGAGGATGAGGGAGGCACTGTTTTTTTGCTGTGATAGGCCCAGTTTTACCACTACCCAAATATTTAACGATGTTTGTAGTTTGCAGTTTTCTAGAAGCTGTGAACACTGCAAAACAACAAAATCTTACCATGTATTTTTCCAGTTTTGTAGTAGTGCAAATATGTTATTACACTTATAGTAAGACAAAACTAGCTTACAAGCAACTTTTTTTTATCAAGATATATTGAGCTTGTTTTCAATTAATAATTCTTGAATATTGATAAAAAGCACTTGTGCCACTTGCAGATTATACTTATTTATATCAAGACATTTTTTCCATGTTAATGAAAAAACCTGCCAGTGTTGCTACTACTTTTTATCAACATTCAAGAATTTCTAACTTAAAATGAGCTAGTATATCTTGCTGAAAGGTCACTTGTGTGTTAGTCCTACCCTATTTCAGCTGTACCAAGATATTTGCACTAGAAACTGAACTAAAACAGTTAGTAGCATTTTGTCATTTTGTGTTTTTGCAGTGTAGGACATGCATCAAACATGTGGAAGAAGGTGGTCTGCTCAGATGAGGTCAAAGTTGAATTTTTTGTTCGTGTGGAGGGAGGTTATCACTACATGTCATCCCCATAGTAACACATGATGGTGGTGTAGGAATGCTTTTCTTCTTCATGAATGGGGTTGATTGGGAGATGGATGGAGCTAAATGCAGGACATCCCATAAACATACTAGAGGCTGCACAACAAAAGACGTGAGACTGGGGTGGAGATGGACCTGCCAGCAGGACCATAACCATAAACAAACATCCAGAGCCACAGTGAAGTAGTTTAATGTGTAAGAATGGCCCAGACAAACTCCAGACCTAAAATCTTGAATATTGCTGCTCAGAGATGCTCCCCGTCTGAACTTTTAACTATTTTACAAAGAAGAATGGGCAAAGATTCCAGTCTAGATTTGCAAAGCTCAAAAACATGAATATCTAGACAAGCATTAAATTTGCAGTTGAATCACAGCCAAAGTTGGAAAAATTCAAGAGTATAAAAAAGGTGTTGTCCTCGTCCCAATCCTTTTCTTCCTGTCCCCATGTAGCTCGTGACCCTGCGTGGCTCCATCTTGGAAGACGCGGTGGCGTCGACAGGGAAACACGGCACTGTCAGAGGTCTTCCGCTCAAAGACGTCCTGGAGCAGGTCGTCCCTGAGCTCAACGTCTCTTGTCTGAGGCTGGCGCTCAGCACGGCCAAAGTCACAGAGCAGCTCCTCAAACTGGACGAACAGGGGGTGAGTTTAATGCTTCTCTGGATGACCGGGGGTCAAACTCATTTTCTGATTGGTGTTGTGTCAAATCATGAATGTTCTCAAAAGGCCGGATGTGCCAGAATATATTGATGAAACACATTAACAAAAACATCAATAAATCGATTGGTACTGTTTAAAATTGAATAATATTGAACGTCTTTTAACATTGATCGGCCGCTCCTGCAGTTTGCTTTTGTTATTGGGGGTTTTTCTTTTTTGCAATTAAAATCACTGAGTTTGTGGTGGTAGTTACAATATTTGCGCTTGTATGTATGACAGTAAATATGACTTTTTGTTATTCGCCACATTGATCACAGACTATATCATTAGGGCTGAGGCAGCAGCGGAGTAGAAATAAGAAATACTGTCACTTTCATGTGGGAGTTGGCATCACTTAAATCCAATGTTTTTGAACATTTTGCGGGAAATTTACAGTAAACTCACAGCTATGCATATCCATCCATCCATTTTCTGTGCACCCTTGTCCCTTAGTGGGGTCAGGAGGGGTCAACTATGCATAAGTGCAAAAAAAGTACAGGAAGCTGTTGATTTTCTGTAAATTTCCACAATTGCAGAATTGTGAAAAACCAGAGGGACTGATGTAATTTGCCAGTATGAAGATAAAAAAACAAACTGCTTTGATTTTATTGATAAAATAATATTTAGGCACATAACTGTAGTGTCCTGTTCCTGTAGAGTCTAGAGGACCACATATGAAGAAGTTATGGTCGGCCAAATTGGATTCAGGGCTAAATATTAACTTTCATATTTATTCTATGTTTTTGAAGCTTCTGCTTAAGTCGGGTAGCTAAATAATGCAAAGTAAAAACAGCATCAGATAAAGCAGAACAGTGGCCGACGGTGTGGAAAATGTGCCTGAACTGTGTCTATCTGATTTAATGTTGGAGCAAAGTACAAAAAATGGGCAGAGAAAGCTGTGTCGAAGCAGGGTGTGTCACGAATATGACTATGTAAAGATAAAAACTTTAATGTTTGGCCACGTTATCTTTGAGCTGTTTCCTCGTGAGCGGAGTGTGAGGTGTTTTGACAGCAGTTGGTGTGGTGTTTGTGTAGGTGGATTATACAACGGCGAAACTGTACTGTGTGTTTTAGTAAGCACGTCCATATATAAATACACTTTACTGCTGGGTTGAAGTCTCATCCGCTGACAGCAGCTCAGGAGGTTCAGACTAACATCTCATCTACTTGTCTTTGTTCTGTGTGTCCATGCACGTTGCAGCTGAGTCACAAGCACAAAGTGGGTGTTCTGCTGTGTCGTGCGGGCCAGAGCACAGAGGAGGAGATGTACAACAATGAGGAGGCGTCGCCCGCCTTCTCTGCCTTCCTGAAGCTGCTGGGGGAGCAGGTGCCCCTCAAGGGATTCTCGAAATACGCTGCACAGCTCGACACAAAGAGTGAGAGGCTCTTCCTTACTGTAATAACTGTATTCCTTCATTACCGCTTGCCAGGTGCAAAATAAGCACATGGGGAGAAGGGGAACCATTTTTAACAAAGAAAAAGGTTAAAAGTTTTACTTAACTATTGGACAGTCAATAAAAAGTCTTTTTTTTTTCAGTGATTCAATTTTGAAAAAAAAAAAATTAATCTCATCAGTTGATTTAACACAATCGGAAATTTTATTTTACCAAAAATTTGAATATTAGCCATGCATCTGCTCTTTGTCCACTCTCGCTTGTTCTTCCACTCAACTTTCCATTAGGATGCTTGGATACAGAACTTCATGTTGATCCTTTGCAAAGAGGCGTTTTTGACTCACCCTCCTTGTCGAGGGTGTCCACGGCGGTCTGCTGGACTGTCGAGTCAGCAGCTTTACTCACGTTTCTGTGTTATGTAATAATAACATTTTTGGAAAAACTTAACTTTTGGTTTTCATTAGGTTTAAGCCATAGATCATTTTGTGTGTGATAAATCCATCTATAAATGTGTTTCATGAAAATGGATGGCCTTTCTGATGTTTTCTCAAACTTTCAGAAATGTAGCTGTTTTAGTCTGGTACCAAAACATCAGGAGGATTTTATTCTTCTTCTGGTGTTCTTATTCTGGACTTCTGGAAACACTGCGACCTACACCAGACAAATCGCTTTTCAACAACACCCATCTGTGATCTACATTCAACATTAAATATAAATAACTTTCATTTTCCTCCCTCTCCCCAGCCGACTCGACAGGCACCCACTCCCTTTACACCACCTACCAGGGCTATGAGGTGATGTTCCACGTGTCCACCATGCTGCCATACATGCCCAACAACCCACAGCAGGTAAACACGCTCATTAACATGCAAAGCTACCTGAGGCTGTATGTTTTGTAGCTGGTCAAACATTGCTGTGTATAAGGGGAAAGTACTTCCCTCTGTTGTTGTCCAGAGCCTTTCAAAGCATGTCTGTGGTTGTGAGTTCAAACATCTCTTTTTGCTCTGAATAATAAAAGCAAGAATCCTAGATGTCGTAACCCGTGACTTGTTCGTTCTTTTTTTTTTTTTCTTTCATTTAGCTTTTTTGTGCTTTTATAGTCTCAGCTCTCTTCGCCTTTGTGGCTTTTCTGTCGGCTCCGCTTTTCCGTCTTTAACTGGCACAGCGCTGGGTGGGGTTCACCAGTGAGTAGTTATTAGTATATGTTTTTTTTTTTTCTTTCTGTTTTAGCTTTTTTATCCTAACATAGCAGCCGTGCCATTCATGCTCAGTTGTTTACAGTACAAGCTGCTGGTAAAATCACTCATGGAGGGTTTCTGCAGGTTCTTGAAAGTACATTAAAAAGTAATTATGACAACTTGATTTTCAGTTCTAAGTAACAAATTATCTTCTAGTTGCATCTTCAATTTTTGCTTCCAAAATGGATTTATTACCATTTGTTTTGGAGATAAAATTAAACTTTAATGACATTGCATATTTTATGAGGTTTGGCTTGAAAAAGAGTCATTTAAATAATTGACTCATCTTGCTGTTATAATATTGCAAAGGGTTCAAGTTTATAATCAATGCATTAAAGAACTGGAGTTGTATATCTGAGTCAACAGTTCAAAGTATATGTGAATAGATTAATACACTAAATACATATTTCCTGTGGATTTTATGTGAGGCTCCTCAGAGTTCACAGCTGAGACTGATGTTTAATTTGCAACTTATTCATATTTTTAAGGTTTTGGAGCTTCCACAACTTTTCAGATAACAAAACTTTGTATTGTTGTGAAAAAGGACTTGCATGAATTATTGCAAATAAAGGGGGAAGACATAAACAAGTCAAACTTTTAGTTGAATGTTAATAGATTTGCTTTAAATTTCAGAATTTCTGGCAATTAATCATTTGATTCATATTGAAATAGAGGATCTGAAAGCTAATTTCTTAGTCATTGTGTAAAGTGAAACATGCTCAAATCAAGTTTTATCATATTTTCTGTGTACATTTTTATACTATAACTCAGTGCTTGGAAATCTGGGGGGGAAAAGTTAAACTAAGGAATATTCAGGTTTAATTTTTTTAATAAAGAGTGACAAGAATTGTAAATAAAGCTAATTATGGGGCACTAATTCATGTACTTATTAACAAAATAAATTTTAGGTCTTGATAGATGTCAGACATCTGAAATTATGCACACAACAACACATTTATTATAATCTGTTAATATTCTAATATTGTTTGAAAAAAAACTTTCTGAAATTATTTCATGGCCTCGGAGGACAATTCTCAGACAATTGTCAACTATTGTTCATAGTTACTTCTATAACTAAGAAGTTTTAGTTGTAGAAGTGAATCTGTGCAATAGCTACAATATGAGCTGAAAATCTAAGTATTGAAATCAAAAGGTAAAAATCTGCATGAGGGTGAGCAATTCTGTGATGTTTTCTGACAGACCCCGTTTGACGACTTTTGTGTCACAATAAAACCTTCAGACAGAATATGAAGATGAATAAGTGGCACATTGACTCCATCTACAGGGCTGAAGGCTGCAACAGAATAGGATGTTTTCTCACTACAATTAGCCTTTAGGGGGCAGCATCTGACTACATAATCCACTGTGGAAGCAGTAACCAGCATCATGGAAGCTGACTAGAAAGCAAAAAACAAAGAGAACCCCCCTCCACCTGTTCATGACCATCAGCATTGTGTTCTTCTGTTCATGAACTTGGTCTTTTGCACACCAGACATATTAAAGATGTCTAAATGGTTCCAGTTTGAGTTCATCAGTTCATAAAACTCTGTCCTCAAACTCTAAACTTTAAACTTCCTTATATTGGTACCAATGGTTTAACTTGGAATGTTATCTTTATTTTTTGTAACTTCAGTCTTCTCCCTGAGCTTTTTGTTGAAGTTCCTTTGACTTTCCCATTGTTACAAATAACGCACCTAAAATACCTTTAAGATAGCTTAAAAATCTAACTTCCACATGATAAGCATATAAAAATCTGCAATAAATCATCTGGAAGTTAAATTTTTAAGCTATCTTAAAGTCTTTCGGAAACTGTAGCATAAAAAATACTTGATCATGTACTGTTAATTTTATGCAATGCTTAAGAAATAGAAAACTAATTATTAAATCCTTCAAGTCTTTTAAGTCTCTATTTCTAGTCGCAACTGTAAATCCCAAATATAGCAGATCAGTAATATGTGACAAAACCTAAGAAAATTGATCCAAGCAGCAGATTAGGCTTGTTTTATGTTAGCGTACATTACAAGTGCCGATGTTCAAACCTCAGCCTATCAGTACCAGTAAATGATGCTCCTCTGGGCTGCATTACATAATTGGTACTTTCACACTTGTGTGTGGAAATGAAGCGAGAGCTGGCATGCTCTGCAGCACAAGCTCAGCCTGGACCGTGTGCCATGTCTCCTACATGAACACTCAGACACAAATAAACCCACTCAGAAGGCGAGAAACAAATTACATAAAGAGCTGTCGTTTTGTGTACGATCGCAGGCGTCCCAGTTTACGTTGGCTGCAGAGTCGGCTCTGACCAGTAACATGTTTTCTTTCCTCTTCCCCAGCTCCTGAGAAAGAGGCACATAGGTAACGACATTGTCACCATAATCTTTCAAGAGCCTGGAGCACAGCCTTTCACCCCTCAGAACATCAGGTCCCACTTCCAGCACGTCTTCGTTATTGTTCGGGTGCATAATCCCTGCTCCGACGGCACCTACTACAGGTAAATATCCACAAATGGTCTTAAGCTTTTTAGTTCTTCTACCTCGTTTTTGATTACATCACACAAATACCCCTTTTTCTCTCAGTGTTGCTGTAACACGGATGGAGGACGTTCCTTCTTTTGGACCACCCATCCCCAGCGGAGTCACCTTTCGTGATCCGGAGAACTTTCGTAACTTCCTCCTCGCCAAAGTCATTAACGCAGAAAACGCTGCGCACAAGTCCGATAAATTCCACACCATGGCAACGCGGACTCGGCAGGAGTACCTCCGGGACCTGGCCGAGAACTACGTCAGCAGCACGCCCCTGGACTCGGCTGGGAAACTGAACAACCTCATCTCCCTCGCGTCTAAGAAACGCGAACGCACGAAAGCGAGAGAGAGAGCGGAGCTGGACGCAGACGGGGCCGTCGCCTGGAGAGTCCTGGCCCAGGACTTCAGCGGAGGGGCCGCAGAACTACCCTGCGCCTTGGGAATATCAGACGAATACGTGGTCCTCATCGACTGCTCCACCAAAGAGGTGGTGTTCAATTGTTTCTGTAGTGACGTGATCGGCTGGACGCTGGAGCGGCTGGCGTTGAAGATCTTCTACGGGAGAGGAGACCACATTGCGGTCAGAGTACCAGAAGGATCTGGACACGACGTCACAGAGATGGTGCAGAGGTTAAAGGTGAGAGTTCCCAGCTTACACCAGTTCTCATGCAATTCAGTTTCAACTCGAGTTTATTTGTATAGCGCTATTCAGCAGCAAGGCAGTCCAAAGAGTTTTGAATGATGAAAACATCACCAAATGTGAAACAAGCAATAAAAATTACATTTTATCAAATGCCCTCATCAAAATCATCAATACACATCAAATATGTTGGTCAAAGTTCCATTTACTGCTAATCAACTTTAAACAGGTGGGATTGTAGCATTGATTTAAAGGAACTCAGTGTTTCAGCTGTTTTACAGTTTTCTGGAAGTTTGATCCAGGTTTGTGGTGCATAGAAGCTGAATGCTGCTTCTCCATGTTTGGTTCTGGTTTTGGGGATGCAGAGCAGAACCAGAACCAGAGGACCTGAGGGGTCTAAAAGGTTGATACAACAACATCAGATCTTTAATGTATTGTGGTGCTGAGTCTTTCAGTGATTTAAAGTATTCTCTGCGCTACAGGGAGTCAGAGTAGAGACTGTAGAACTGGAGTGATGCTGGTTTTAGTGAGAACATGAGCAGCAGTGTTCAGAATCAACTGACAATAAGATCTGGAATAACTGAACCAAACTGGTGATATGTTTAAAGGAGGGTCTGCACCAGCAAGGCAGTCAGTTTATGTAAGATCTGACATTTCTGATGGGATGAGCTACATGCAGCCAAAATTACTCCGCTGGTGACTATGTTCTTAAAATCAAGAGAAATTCTGCTCTTTATTAATGTATGTTTGTTCAGTGAGGAGTTCTAAAATATAGCATTTTACTTGCAGAAACCTTTCACAAATGCAAAAGAAAAAACAAGAATGTTGTTTGTTGTCAGACTACTGTAAGCTAATTACTTAATGAGGTTAGAGGGGCTTTTGGGAAGCATTGTTATTTTAGTTTCGTTTTGAAAACTGGTCCAGCTGCTTACATTTGAACAGTTATTACCATCTCAGATGTTTTATTCTTGAGTTGCACTCTGGGAATTTCCATTTGTGGGAACGGGGTTGTTCCTAATCTCTTTGGAATTTGTTTGGATTTACCAGAAAACCTGTGAAGCGAAAGACAGATTTTTCACCCAGTGGTCAAATAGCATTCAGTGTGATATAGACAGATGCACCTATCAGAAGTTTTCTGCCTGTTTTCCAGTTTATAATCTTCCAAAGCTTCAACCTGTCGATTTAGATTTCTCAACAATCATATTTATCAAAATTCAAAATGCTTTTGAATGCTTTTTTAAATATGCCTTTATTACATTGCCTGAGAAAATTAGGTTTTCTAAAAGCAAAATGATTGAGTTGATATTTTAAGTTTAAAACTCCATATTCATTTTTCCAGAGGCTGAATTAGTAATTATAAACAATTATACATTTATCTCTGTTTTGCATACGGAGTGTGTGAGAGAGATATTTGAAAACACATATTTTTGTTTTCTGTTAGTTTACTTTCTCACTGCTGCAGAATGTACTATACAAGATCTACATAATAGTCAGTTGAAATTGTCTTTTTTTTTAGTTAATTTTTATTGTTTTTATCTCCAAAGCCTGGTTTTGGAAAAGTTTGGCATCTTACCTTGAAAATGCTTGAAAGGTGCTTGAATTTTACTGTGTGAAAAGTGTACAGTCTCTGAGTTTAATATCTGGAGACTGTCAACATCGCAGAGAAAACAAAATTACCAAAATGTTAGTAGCACTGAGACTGGAGACTTGAAGTTTGGGTCTTGGTATTATTAATTCATGTATGCGTGTTGAAGTAGTTCACTTTCCAGAAAGAATGAACAGTCTAACTGTAATCCTTGCCTCTAGATGTTGACAGTCGGGTGTGAGACGGTGGACATGACGCTAAGAAGAAACGGACTGGGACAGCTGGGCTTTCACGTCCGTCTGGACGGCACCGTCTCCGAGGTAACGTCGGGTGGCCGCGCTGGATTACAGCCAACGATCGCGCTCTGAATAACTTCAGATTCGTTCTGCGCAGGTGGAGGAGTACGGCTTCGCCTGGCAGGCGGGACTGAGGCAGGGCAGCCGTCTGGTGGAGATCTGCAAAGTGGCCGCCGTGACGCTCACTCACGAGCAGATGATCGACCTGCTGAGGACGTCGGTCACCGTCAAAGTGGTCATCATTCCTCCGTACGAAGAGGGCAAACCTCGCAGGTGTGTATGGACATTAATTTACTTCGTCTGTGGCTGAACCGGTGAGCGATTTTGTTTGGAAGGTATCAAAGAGGAGGAGAAGAAAGAGCTGCAGTGGAAGGGCAGCAGCGAGATACAATGAGCACAGGATGCTCTTCACTGAAACACACAAAAGCAGTGACCAGTCTCCAGTGTTCTGAGAGGATTTCGTGTGGGAGTGTGTGGGAAAAAAACAAAACAAAGAGGAAGCGAACCAACGGAGAGAGACGGCAACGTGTAGCTGGAGTGGAAACAAGCTGGAGTGGCACGGAGACAAAAAGGCAGAAGCATTTGTTGAACAGGAATTAGCTAAATCTGTCAGTTTTTGTCTCTTTCTCTGAATTTTTTATCTGGTAATCTCTGCTGGTTCGGTCCTTCTGCAACAATCCTTTGCTGCTACACCCTTGTGTTTTTTTATCTTCTCATCTGTGCTCCAGGTCTTGAGTGAGCCTGAATAAAGAGGCATTATTAGATGCTGGTGTGGTTTTGCAAAATGGTAGGAAAAAAAAAAGACAACCCCGAGCACACTGTGTGTTTCTGAGCATCAGAGCTCCTAAAAACTGTAATCGTGGCGGGCTGTGTGATCACACTGTGGTTGGATTCCTTTAATGTTGGAGGCAGTTTAATTACTCCAAGTTAAACCCTTTCCACACACACACATGCACACGCACACACCAACACGTCGAAACACTGAGCTGTGGCCTTGGAGCAGCTGATAATTAGAGTCTTTGCATTTCACTCTTCCTCTCTGACTCGTTGGCTGCTGTGTGCCAGGCGAGCAGATTGCATGAGATTAAGGCTTGGCATCTGCTGGAACGAAGGGGAAAAAAAGAACACCAAAAAAGGGGAAAATAAATAAGAGCAGACGCGATTATTTAAAAAAATGTATGCCCTGTGTAAATAAAAAGAAAGGAAAATAAGAAGGGAGAGGTGGAGCGACGGAGGGAGAGAGAGGCTGGGAGGAGCGCTCGATGAGAAGGACGTGTCTCAGCACCACCGAGAGTAAGAGGAGTGGGTGGAGGCGAGAGGGGAAGAGAGAGATGAAAGTTGGAAGGCTCCGTCTCGGCTGCGAAACCACTCGACGGATGGATGCAGCAGGAAAAAGGCGTGGGTCTGACTGTGTGTGTGTGTGTGTGTCTGAGCTCCAGCCGTGTCACCTCAGCTAATGTGATGGGAGAATTACTGCATGCTGACAGACATTAGGCTCTGCTCTCTGTGAGGTTTGTATTCCCCTCGTGTGTGCATGCAAGGCTGGAGTCTGTGCAGCTGATCTGTATCGATATTGATGATAGCAGAAGGTGTTCTTTATTGATTAAAACAGTCGTAGTACATGTTGCCTTCATGGACATTGGTTTGTGGGGGGGCGGTTTTGTCCCTGGAAAGCTGCTGTGTTCTAGAGGCGTTTTGTTGTTGTTGTTTTCTTTATGTAAATCTGTTTCTCAAAGGCTGCAGAAAACCGTCACCTAATTATTCATTAGTTGATTGCTTTTGTCTATCTTCCAAAACATTTCCCAGAGCTAACAGTTGTCTTTGTCAGTTTTTGTATGCAAACGGTTAACCCTGATGTTGTAAACTTGACTTTTTTGGGCATTACGTCATGTTATAATGTAATTCCCTCATCCGAAACATACCTGGGGTGTTGCTTTGATTCTTTCATGCATGTTTGAGAAATCCTTGAATCTCCATGGCAACCATTCAGGAGTGCCTAAACGCTTACTTACACAAACCTCCTACACTCGGCTCCTCTAGACTAGCGGCAGCAGTAATTGGCAAACACCTGGTGGAACTGCGAGTCTACCGAGCTCATTATACAAACTACTTCTCAATGCAACGCTCCTAAGGAACGGTTGTTCACTGCATAATGGAGGAGTATTGTTGTGCTGATGGCGGAGTGTCAAAAAGAGCAGAGCCTTCTTAAAGAGACAGAGGAGCCTTCAAGAGTGATCGCTTATGGCTTTTTATGTGAGTAATTAATTAGTCTATCTAGGTGATTAATTATCTTCCCCAGAAACAGATTACATTTTTTCACTCCTCACATATGATTTGTTGGTAAACATTTCAGTCAATCAAATTTATTTGTATAGCACATTTCAGTAACAAAGCAATACAAAGAGGTTTACGTCATAAACATTTGGAGGTTTTAAGAACATATGAAAGATAGTCGTAAAAATGGCGTCATTTAAAAACATTGATGAAGATTGTTTATTATAGGTAACATTATCAGTTATGTTGAGTTGCACTGCAGCCTTAGATTTTATTAAAACAAATCTACTGTTTGTACCGTTAAAGTGAATGATTTTAGACAATAATGAGAATCCAGTGTTAAAAGTCAGAGAAAGTCAGTCTGAAACAATTATATTTTCAGCCTTTTGACTCCTGAAAACCCTCCAGTATTAATTTGATTGTCCATTAAACTATAGGAATAACCTATTATAAGCTATCATACAGACTAAATACAGCGATAATTGTTTCTCTTCTGTTAGTTTAACTAATCATCCACCTCTTCATCTACTTTTTGAACCCATCATTTTGTTCGTGTCCTTTCATCCTTAATGCCAATTTATCAGCATGTTTTAATCCCTGCCTCTCCTTTAATAGACCTCTATATAAAATATTGAGATAGGCGCTGATATACAACGAAATGAGGAAGACGCCTTCCAGCAATGAGCTTCATTATGGATGAGAATAAATGTCAGATCATTTTCACTTGAAGCCTGCACCACCCATCAGATGATATTTTAATTTTCTTCTCCTAGAACTGAAATTTTTATGACTTCTCTTTTTTTTTTTTTTTTTTACCTTCACAGAATATCTTCTGTACTTACATAGAATTTGAGTGAAGAGCTCTTTGGCAGTTAAAAGCAGTAATGTCAGCATAAAATACATATTTTCACAAAGAGACGTGACCTAATCTTCCTGTAGCAAAGATGAATATTTGATTTGTCATAAATCAGCTGTTTTCCTCTTTTCCTCCATCCATTGTCTCATGGGAGCTCATTAATGAGCTCTGTTACATGTCTGTTGTATATTTAGGCCTCCACATGAACTGTACTGTGGAGTATTCAGAGTGAATATACTGAGCAGCTTTTCCACACTGATCTTGGTTCAGCCGGAGTTCAGAGGAAGTGGCAGTCTTTCACCTGTGCTTCCTACAAACTCACTGCAGGGAATCCTTTAAACTGCAGATGAAGGATAAGAGAGAGAAAAAAAATTTAGAGTTTGGACATGTGAGCAGGAAGGGTTTATTTGTTTGATCTATATTTAAACATCCCTGCTGTCTCTCTCTCTCTCTTCCCGCCTTTAGGGGCTGCACAGAGGAGTACGAGATGAAGACCATGGAGCAGAAGCCTGAGCCTGAGCCTCTGGCAGCCGGATACCGACCTTCTCTCCACCAAACGTGGCGATGGGAGAGCTCACCTATTTCTGCGGGGCTCCTGAATGCTCCCAACCTGCCTCGCTGGGGACCCATGGGCCCCCTGCCTCCTCCTCTGGCCCGCTCACACAAACCCCTGATGCCAGTTCCCTATAGAGAGCCGCAGCACTTCAACTCCAAGAGGTACCATCACCTAATATGGCATGAGACTCCAGGTTACTGCAGCAGACTGAGCTCTGATTTTGCAGCAGTGATGTGGTGAGGGCAGCGCAGCTTATCAATAAACATTAACGAAAGCGAGAAATAATTCATAGTAAAAGTTGCAGCGTTGTCCCGGAATGGTATTAGAGAAGCTAAATTGTTTAGGAGTTAGTAATAAAGCAGAGGGTGTATAGCCATAATTTACATAATGCATTTATCATCTCCAAGTCTTCATTTTGGTCTGAAACATTCATCCATTCGTCCGTCCGTCACGGCTGCTTATCTATGCAGGGTCAAGGAGGCTGGTTGAATTTGAGGTGGGGTTGCTGGTCCATCACAGGGCAACACAAGCACAAAGCCACACTGACACACAATATTCCCTAAGAGCAATTTAAAAAAGACCACATGCATGTTTTGGACTGTTTGAAGCTGGACGAACCCTGGAAAAACCCAGGCATGCACTGGGAGAACAAGCAACTCCATGTAGAGGGAACTTAAGCAACCCATAATTAAAATAATACATGTGCACAGGTCATCTGCTTGTTTCACAGGTGTCCCAATAAAACTTCTTCACTGCCGAAACAATATCAAAATTGCAGCCTTGAGTATTAGTCGATACTCTATTGACTCGATACGAAATCAGCACTAATCACAGTGCTAATCATCATTTTGTAGTGTGGAATGTTAGAAAAGTCTTAAACTTTGGGACAGAACTGTTCTTTTTTTTATCATTGTTTTTCCTCTTCTCTACCAAGACAGTTTTTAGTTAGACCTTAGTTAGAGCTGTCTACCTCTGTTATTCTGGATGTATTTTGTAGTTTAAACTCCATATTCACCGTGTTTGAATGGTTTCACACTGCCCACTTCTAAAGTATAAAAATAAAAGTGTTTTTCTCACCTAATTTGAATCCATTTTATTTATGTCATCACAGTCTTGTTCATATTCATGACATGTTCTCACACTGCTATTGTCTTCCAGGCCTGTAAGTTACCCAGAGAACCACTACAACCTGTCTCCTGCAGGAGGCGACAGAGTCCTGCCCTACAGGAACCCCTCTGCCAGCTTCTCCACGGGGCTGGTCGCCCTCTCCGTCATGGGCTCTCCTGGAATGACTCCAGGATCTTTTGTACGCTACAAGCCGTCACCCGACAGGTGCGTACCGGCATGTTTGGGGTTTTCTGTATTCTCTCCTTCATTAAAGCTCATTTGGATCTTGACTGAACATGTCCAATGTTTCTCGTCATGACTGTTTAGCGTGCTAATGGAAGATTATTTCGGTTTAAGGAAGAGGGTGAATAATGTCTGCAGTAAGAAGTGAAATGAACACACTGTCTCTCCAGGAGGAAGGATCTGTTGTGTGGGCGGCTCTTCCTCACAGTGTGGAGGTTGATAGCATCTCACCCAACCAGAAAAACGTGTTTATTCAACTGCCAACAGGATGCATAACAACACTTTTCCATCAATTAAATAGAAGTCGTTTATTTCAGAAGTTTATGTCTTTGTTTTTTGGGGGTTTTTTCGGTTGCCTCTGTGCTCCATTTTCCCTTTAAATATTAGTAATTAAGTTTGCTCATCCAAAACCTTTGTTGTGATTTGTTTAGGTTTGGATCAGTACAGCGCCCCCTGCTGCCCTATGAACCCCACTTCAGTGTGGACGTCACTTCTAGCGGAGAGTCTTCCTCAGGGTTCATCAGTCAGGAGAGCACAATGGAGCGCTGCAAAACGGGTATCAAATTCAAACTAAAGACTAAAATTGATTCAGGAGTCTCTTCCTGGTGTTTCTCTTTCAGTTATGCGTACGAAATGATTTCAAGCTAATTTTTTGTGAAGCTGTTTTTTTATGTAAGTTCATTGTAATTCATACTGACAAAAGTCCAGCCTTGAGATTCTGTTCTCTCCAAGACATCCGTTGTTCAGCATGTAAACAGCATGTTTAAATCTGTAAACCGTGATACTCTCCTGACATCACAGGTCCAGCTCTACGTTGGTCTTGATCCAACATCTCACATTCCATCAATAACAATATCTTATCTTATCGTTGGCCTCTGTTGAGGGGTGCCACAAGGCTCCATTCTCAGAACTTTTTTTTTTTTTTTTTTGCTTTTTTTGTTGTAATGCTGCTACTTGGCATTATTTTCACAATTGGTTTTAATTTTATCCAGATTCCCACCATGTTTATGTTCCACTGAAAGACACTGGTGAATGTCCAAAGTTTTAATGAGAGCAAGATTAGAGTCATGTGGTTTAGACCCAGCAGCACCTGCAGGAGTCCGACATTGATCTTTTTATCCTTGCATAAAAAAAAGATGTCAGTGTGAAAATGTAAAAGTAGTATGTGATTACTAGGTACATGTTTCAATCAGTTGGATTTCCTGCTACTGCTCCAAGCTCAGAGTTTATTTGCTGTTAAATAAATATTTCTTGTGTATGTGGACAATAAAAAATGCCAACTCCTCATTTAATCCATTTACTAAATGAGTGTAAATAGTGACGATATGTCGAGTTCTCAGATTGCTTTGTGAGTAGAACTGGGATATGAGAGGGGCTTTGAGTGATGTTGTGCAGAGGGAGGTCAGTGTTTAAATGTGCCATAAGTATTTAATCCTCTTTGCCAACCATTGCCATTCAGTGTAATTTATTTAATCCTCTATGTGCGTGTTTTCTGTCTAGAGCCCCTCTGGCATGTCCCAGCATCAACGTCTCGAGGACCAGGTGGCGGAGGGGGGCAGAGGAGAATAACCAGACAGGATGTCCCGGCCAAAGACTCTCCAAACAGACACTCAAAGGTCAGATTCATCTTCAGCCGGTTTCATCCGCTCGTCTGTTCCCGGCTTCTTTATCTGACCCGGTCCGCCTAATGTCCCTCCAGGGCGAGGCTCAGTACTCCAGCCACTCCAGCAGCAATACGTTGTCCAGCAACGCGTCCAGCAGCCACAGCGACGAGCGCTGGTTTGACGGCGGACCTGGAGGAGAGCGGGTAGGCGGCGGGTTTCTCGGCGACCCGGTCGATCCGGACCCAGACCTTATCAACCAGGGGGGCTCCAATGACAGTGGCATCGACGCCTCCACGCATTACAACAGCGGTCACCGCGGACACAAGACCCACAGCCAGTCTCACAAACCCATGCACCCCTCGGCGACCTACAGCGGCTTTCCGGAGCTGTCCGTGGGAAGGAGCAGCAACGGCGGAGAGTCGAGGAGACGGGAGTCTTCACCCATTATGCCAGGCGCTGCCAATCAGAACAAAGGGTACCCGACCAAAACGTTCCCGCCTCCCAGCTCCAGCGCTGAAAAAATGGATATCCTCAAACCAAGGTATGAGTCAATCTGACATGTTGAATATTGAAAACATTTTAGAGGACTTTTAGTCAAACCGTCTGCAATACCCTATTGCCTCTAGACGAGCTCCACAGCGTATAGCAGCGTTAATCCTTGTAAAACTTACAGACGATCATGAGATCTATTGCATTAGAGCTGCAGTAGATCGAGCCCGACATGAACCACTACAGTTATTCAACACAGACTTAGTTCTGGATTAAAGCAATCTGTATTTAATACCAGAGGGTTTCCAGAGGGCCAGTGCTGCAGTCTGTTCCAGGGAGCTTTTCACCATTTCAGCTGCTGTCACAAAAAGGTTTTTCCTTTTTTTTTCTACAATTTTACAAATAGAAAATGCTTCGATGCAATTTTCTATTGATTAACTAAAGAAAGTTTAATCGTTCTTTTTTTTTTTTTCGTACCAAAACTATAAAGTTGCACCTTTATAGTCTTAGTAAAAAACAAGGATGGTCTTTTTCAGTCCTTATGCATTGAAAAAACAAAATGTGATTTAAATCAGGTGCTTAAATTAGTTAAATACCACACAGACGACCACTAGATTAGACTAAATCCTTGGATCTACTTGAGTAAATGTGATCTTATGTACTGAATTAATAAGTACACCCTTACTGTGGAGATTCAGTGTTGCAGAGATTAATTATAACGGCCTAATTAAGGCCTACACCTGATTAAAATGCTGTTCATAAATGTAAATTAACTGAAACATTATTTGACTCACTAAGTTTTGCAGTAGATTAAGAGAAATCTTACAGAACATTGGTCTAATGTATTTATTTCATTTCAACAGCTGCTGAGGTGTGCATGCATGTATTGTAGGATTGTTAAACTCGTCACAGAAGCCCAAGTCCGACCTGACCACTAAACAAATAATTTTGACCGGGCCCGAGATTTTGGTTGGAGTTCATAGATCTAAACTCTAACAGTGAGTGAAATATGTTCCTGTCTGTCTTCAAAGGGCCTTCACACCACAGGGCTTCAAGACGCCGGCAGCGGAGAAAGCGCGGCCCGTCCGAGCTTCTACGACGACGCCCACCTCAGGTCAGATGGGCTCCGTCCCTTTGTCTAGCTCCGCCCCCAAGGAGTTTTACGGGAAGAGCAAATCGAGAAGTCGTCATACAGAGGAGACCAGTGCATCATCTTCAAACACGACCAACACTTCCAATCCTGAGAGCAACAACAACAAGAAGTAAGTCCGACTCTGTGGACTCTGGTCGCCTTTGAGTTGCTGCTATCTGTGATCACAAAGTGAAGTGAAACGGCTGCAGAGCCGTTTAAATAAAGCTGGCTGTGTGAAATTTCAGCTTTAATCAGTTACTCTCTATGCTCTGCGGTGAGATGCTTCAAGCTGCTAGTGATCAAGAAAACCAAGTTGACCTTTTTCTGTATTTCATCAGGCAGGTGGATACGAATTCAAAGAACGTGTTTGGGCAGCCTCGGCTCCGAGCGTCGCTGAGGGACCTCCGGTCTCCACGTCGGACGTACAAGAGCACCATCGAAGACGACCTGAAGAAACTGATCATCATGGACAACCCCGGAGAGACGCCACCGTCCAACCCGGTAAGAAGCACGCCTTGGCGCCACTCGTTTGCTTCGTCTTCCTCTACGCGTCTCTGACCGCCAAGCCTCGTCTTCCTCCAGTCTCCCAGGCACACTCTGCAGCGCACCTTTTCAGATGAGTCCCTGTGCAGCGGGCGCAGAGACGCCGCCTTCGCCTGCTCCGAGAACCAAACCACCTCCAGCGACGTGCTGTTCACCTGCACGCTGCCCACACGCAAACACTCGAGCTCCTCCAACAACTCCAACCACTCGCATAGCAAGAAGAGTGAGTTTCAGAGCTGAACGAACCGCCTGCCAGGGTTCGTCCTGCAGCTCATCGCTTCCTCTCTCTTTCTCCCCTCAGTGCCGCTGTCCGCGTCGGAGTTGTCCCTGACGGAAGTGAGAGACAAAGTTCCTCCTCTAAGGAGGCTCGACCCGGGGCTGATGCCGCTCCCCGACACGGCCAGTGGACTGGAGTGGTCCAGCTTGGTCAACGCCGCAAAAGCCTTTGAAGGTGAGACAAGAAGTTTTTTTTTTTTTCACTTTTTTTTAAACACAAGCTTCAATGCATTGAATTTAAAGTGGAATGAAAATGACATATGGCTTACAATTTTTCACATAAAAGCGTTAAATGCATTTGAGTTCAGCCCCCTTCACACCCGATTTGGCACTTTAAATCGGGTGTTAACTTTCTTTTATTTTGGGCTGTAATAAGATTATGAATGTCATGAAGGGCCGGTTGTGCTGGAATGTATTTGTAAAACCCCTTAACAAAATACTAACAAATAGATGTTTCTTCTAAAAATTTCACATCAATTAGTCCCTTCAGGTTTTCACGATTGTTTTTATGATCACAGATTTTGTTGTGTTAGTTAGAAATATTTGCAAGGAATGTTGCAATATTTGTGCTCATATGCAACAGTAAATGTGACTTTTTGTTACTCGCCACATCAACCATGATATATAACTTGACACCAGATAAGGCCGAGGCAGCAGTGTCGTAAAATTAAGAAATACTGCCGCCTGCAAAAACAAAACTCTTGTGTTTGGTTTTTGTTTTTTGTTGTTCGGTGACCATTTTTGCTGAAAAGCTTCCATTAACTCTCGGTTATAATTTCACATGGAAAAATGTGGGGATGTTTTCCAAGATCACAGAATTGTGAAATGCTTGAGGGACTGATAACTCGTATAGCAAAAAGAGTCTGGAGTCTAGCAGGCCACATAAAAAAATATGGTGGCCCCTTGAGTTGGGTATATATGAGCCTTAAACGCAATCAAGGGTAAAGGTCAGAAAGGAGGTGTAACACATGGTACGGTTAATTAAAAATATCCCAGCAGCTTTGGTCAATGCATGACCTGAAAATGGAAAGAGGTGTAGCAGGAGTTCAAACCTACAAAGACACCATCTCTTTCTAAACCGACATGCAGAAAAGGAAGGAGACCAAGAGAGTCGTTGTAACTGCAGTTTGCTGTCACCACTACACCTCACAGCAGTGCAGTTATGTCGGTCAGGCACTTATGCTAATAAAATAGAATAAAATTAAATAAGTATGACTAGTTTTGGGAAGGCTCTGCGAAACAAAACTCTGGGGGAAAAGAAGAAGTCTACGCATTTCATCGTCGTCTCTGCCTCCCGATCCCTGTTCCTTTTCTCGGTCTGTCTGCTCTCCCTTGAGAGCCACGAAGCAAACCAACAACTAGCAGACACTTGATCCTTACCTGCTGTCAGCTCCACCTGTGAAGATCACTGCGCCTCATCTCTGCGTAAAACACAAAGGAGTCTTTGACGCAGCTTTCTGCTGCTGCTCTTAATGATCCTAATCATTTCATTTGTTCTTTTTTTGTCTTTCTTGGTGTGTTTTATTTTTATTCTGTGTCACAACGGGAGAGCTTTGTGATGTTTACCTGTGAAAAATGTTACATAAATAGATTCTACTCTCTGATCGCAGCACAAAGAGCCGTCTCCCTGTTCTCACTGAACGAGCCGCAGCTTGGAGGTCCGGAAGCGAGACCGACCGCCAGTCCGGTTCAGTTCAACACTCCTCAGACGCCACGGACCACACCGACGTTCAGCGGGTGGGTCTCCTCTCCCTCTAGAATCACTTCTATTGAAATGGTCAGGGTTTGTAGTGCTGCCATCTGGTGGTAGTTTGCTTTCTTGCCTTGGTTCTCATTTGGAAATGCTGTGTCTTAGAAACAACTTCAGCTTCTCGTGCTTCGAAAGAACAAAAGATGAAAATGAAAAGCTCTTTAGGAAATTCAGTGTACTTTGATTTGCTAGTGATGTGACAGTAGCATTTGCTGTGTGTGTTTCCAGAGATGAGGTGCCCAATGACCTGTCGGGTCGGCTCTACCAGCTTGAGGTGATGCTAAAACAGCTGAACAATGACCTGGAGAAGGTAAGACTCCATGAGGAGATAAATAGAAGTAAATACAGAGCAATCGTGGAAGAAAACCTCTTAAAGCTGCAGAGGGCCTGAGACTGATGTTGGAGGGCCAACTTCCAGCGATTAGAATGGTCCAGTCAAAGTACAAGCCTAAATTCAGTTGCAGATCTGTGGCAAATTGTGAAAGCCTGATGTAACGCTTGAGATATTTTTGAAAAGTCGTGTGGGTAATAATTTCCGTTTCTCGATTCAAGATTTGCTTGAAATCTTTGGGAAAGCTTGAATTTCAAATTCATGTTTTCAAGGTTTGGAAAGTGCTTCGTTTTCCAAACTTCACGTTTGATTAGGAGCCTAAATTTTGAACATGTTATTTACAGTTGGAACCAGATATTAAAGGGACTTAAAAACACAAACACGTTTTTTTTGTTGTTGTTGTTTTAGGTCCGACACATTTACCAACATTATTTCTATTTGCTTGCACTTATTAGCTAGAAATTGTTTCAGAGATTTTTTGTTCTGTAACTTGATTGTGTTTAAGCATTTACCTTTAGGTTATTACGTCATCATGATTTGTTTGGATTATTTCAATGTAGTGATTATTTATCATTTTGAATGTTTTAAATGTTTATTCATTTTTGAAGTAAAGGTAGTCTAATGTTTTACACGTTAAACTACGTTATTGAAATTGGGTAATTTTTTTTGTTCAATTTGTGTTTTGTTTTCATATCAGTCAAGTGTTTTAAGGGAAAATTTAAAACATAAAAATCGTGTAATATTTTATTTTGCCCTGTTCCTGCTGGGGAATATTAATAACACCAATAATGATTTCACATAATCATGAATTGAAACTGTCTCAGTTCATTTGTTTTGTTTTAACTCGAAGTTTTCAACCTTTAAAATGCTTGAATTTTACTGTGGGAAGTGTATGAACCCTGTGTGTAACGCTGGTAGCTGTTTCTACAAAATATTGGCTCAGGAGTGTAGCAAACAAAAACATTTTTAATATACCAAAAATAAATAACTTTCCCTCCCCTATCCAACGATTCACTACTTTCTCGTGGGTTCTCAGCAGGAGCGTCATTTCTTTGTTGTTTTTTTTCCCCCCCAGGAGAAGCAGGATAAAGTCGTCCTGCTGGCAGAGATGGCGAACCTGAGAGAAAACAACCAGCGGCTGCAGGAGGAGAGTCTAACAGCCAGCGAGCAGCTGCGCAAGTTCAACGTGCTTTTCACCAACCTCAAGACCGGAAGTGACCATGAGGCTCAGCCTGTGACGCAGGACGCCAGCTCCCAACGGGAGTGACGGACCGGGACCGGAACCGGACGGGAGGGGCGGGTATATTTAGCTACCCAGTGGGACTGCCTTAAACCAGAGACCGCGAGAACAGACCCCCTGTAACATGCAGCTCTCCCAGAGAGTCTGCGCCTGTGTGTACTCTGAGCCCGTTTATTTTTCTAAACTGAAGTGAAAACATCTCATTGGACTCGTGATGCTACTATGCCGGAGGAGCAAGCAGGAGAAGACTGTTTTAGAGAACACTACGTCACCTGGAGAGGCCTAATACTGTTTCTGCAGCAAATCAGCCAAAAAATAAAAACAAGAGAGACTGCATCTCCCAGAATGCACTACACATTGTGGAAGCTCTACAGGTATGATTATACAGACGCCTGTGCGGTACGACTCTCATCATCAACGTCAAACTAATATACTAAAGAGAGAGGTGTGAGTGTGGTTTTAAAGTCCTTAGAGGCAGTAAAGTGTTTGTGCTTGATACGCCTGGCATTTTATTCCTCTAGTGTGTGTGTGTGTGTGTGTGTGTGTGTGTGTGTGAAAAGTGACAAACTTGTTTACTGTAATATAAACCGTTCAGGCTCTGTTCTCCGTTAACGAGGATGTACTGTGGCTCTCAGATGTGAACCGAACCCCCGTCGTCGCTCTGACCTGGGATGATGTCATGAAACTAAACTCAGTGAAACAATAACATCGTATCTTGTAGGTTTGACTCCCTGCTTTAGCAGAACCCGATCATCTCAGATCCAAGCCCTCTGGATCTTTGTTTTAACCTCAGTTACTACCGTGTGTCTCTTAAAGAGCAGCCATGACATTTTGAGAGTTACGCTTTCATTTGGAGACCCGAGCTATAGCGATGTAAAAGATTAAGTTTTGTTATTTTATAAATAAGATAAGTTGACTATAAATTATTTCACTTTTAGTTCTATTTTAAAGGGGGAGGTGTTCTGTAAAATTAACTTTTTTGAACTTTATATCATAATGTTATTCCCTCAACAAAAACATACCCAAAGTGTTGCTTTGATTCTTTCGTGCGTGTCCTATGAAACCTTGAATCTCCGATGGCATAAACGCTTGGTTTGACAAAGCTCCGCCCATTTCCACAGAGCTGGGATGACGTGCTGAAGGCCGAGTGTCGGGAAGAGTAGCAGCTTCTTAAAGAGACAGTGGCCCAATAACAACAGAGTGGCCCAGTTGTTATTGGGCCACTCTGTTGTACTATAAAATGGCAGTATGTGCCTGGAAAATACATAATGCCTCCCTTTAAATTTTCAAGCCAGTAAATGTTGAATCCGGTTGAAAAACAGACGACTATTTTTTAAGGTAAAACCTCCTTGTGACTACTCAGGAGAAAAAATGAGCCTAATCCTTCAAAATGTCAGCCTGTCCCTTTAATTTGTCAATATGAAGCTCTGACGCCCTGGACATGTACTGGCAGGAAGCATCTACTGCACGTGAAAATTCACTGAACAACACTATGTGTGAGCGTATGTGAACAGGAGCCTCTCAGTAAACTAAGATATTGTCAAAAAGTTCACTTATCTCAGTGATCTCATTTAAAAAGCGATGTTTATTACTCAGAGTGATATATTCAATCCCTGACAGATTTCATGGATGAAACACAAAGCTAAGTTAATCTCAGAGAATTCAAAAATAACAATTAAAAAAAGTGTGGCAGACAAACATGTCTGAGTTTTTACTTTTTGAAATTTAACTATATTTTAATTTACTGAGAGGCCTCGTTTGTGTGTGTGTGTGTGGGCGTGTGCGTGTGTGTGTGTGTGTCCCCATATGCTATAATGAACCCAAATAAACAAAAACACTTTATACACCCCGCCTCCCTAACATTGTCTACTATAGCTATTTTCCTACAGAAGAGTGTGTTTTTAGGATCCCTGGTACTTCATGGACAATATATCCTAGCAGAGGATAAATCTGAGATATTTCTGATGAAAACGTATCTGTACTTCTTTACCGAATTTTCCAACCCTCTCAGGTTCTATGATGCTGTTAAGCGCTACATCTCCACCATCAGAGACGATGTGCTGCTGTTTATACTGTTTCAGGCGTCCCTTTAATATTTCTGGGTTGAAGGACTTTTTAAAGACGGCGTTGGAGCCGACCAGTCTGGAAAATAGCTTAGTTTGTTTGCGTATAATCTACAAATTTAAGGGCAAATACGGACTTGTTCATCAACAGCTTACTAATTATTCTCCATGAGATGACAAAGTGCAAAGGCTGTGATAATTTAGTAAGTTTCACGTTTTTCCTGCCCACTCGCTGTTTGAAACATGACTTGAAATGAGACAAAAGGTTTTCCTTCTGCTTGTCTGTTGCATAGAAATACAGGTTTAGCTCTGATGTCACTGACCTTATGAGGTCCAACACTTTGACCGATCAGACAGCAGCCATTTTGGCTTGGAAGCAGCTTTAGCCCCCATTAAACTCTTGGTCATAGTGAAGGACACCATCCTGTAGAAAACTTTTTTTTTTTTTTTTTTCACTCAGCTTTGTGGGTGTCGCTCTAACTTTAGTCTTAATTTCCTGTTTGCTTTTGTAAAACGGTTGCAGTTTCTTATGTTCTCTCTCTCTATATATATTAACAAATATAAATCATGCTATGAATAATTTTTAAGCTATTTAAAGCGTACACATTTCCCCAACCCCTGTTGTACAAGGCAGTGATGCATCATTATTGGTAATTCTGTTTTAATGTTAAATATTTTTGTAATTTATTTTTTAGCCCGTTGGCCACTGTTGCAGAATAGTGAGGAGAAGGTACTGTGTTTTAAACGTGCTGTTTTACCTCTGATTTCTGTTCATAGCTGATTTGTTTGATGCCTCTGCGCATCAGGGGTTCTTTCAGCATAAACAAAGCCTTCTGGATTTCTTTGTAATAACTTGTAAATTGTAAATTATGTTTTCATTATTTTATAAAAAAAAAAATTAAACTATACGAACACTTGTTTGTCTTTTTTCTTAAGATATGCATCTTGCACTCTTCTTATTGAAAGTGTCAGAGCTTTTTTCTGAGTTCAAGTTGAGAGTGTATGTATTTCTCTATTTAAAAAAATTCAAAGAAATCAGTTTGATTTCTAGATTAAATATCTTGCTTTGTATAATTTGAAGAAATTTTAGTGGTAAAACTAGAGAACTGCAACCAGTTAAAAAAAAAAACGCATGGTTGCTGGAGAAATCTGGAACATGAACACAAAGGCAACTTAATTTTAGATATTTCATGTAGACAAAGAGGGACTACTGGAAAATATTTTTCAAACATTTCTCCACACTTGCCTGACCTGATAAAAATCAGCCTCTTGTGTCTCCAGCTTTGGCCGAGAAACTACGGTACTTTACCTCTTTCCCGCCGTGCTCCCGTATTGATATTTTCCCGCATTATAACATAATTACGTCCGTCACCGCCAATTCAATATTTAGAAGCATGGCTAACACGGACTGAACAGCTTTATTCACTTCCTCGGCTGCCATTGCTAACACGGCGCAGAAATATGACGTCATCCTTCACAACTTATCCTGTTCGCTGATTGGCCCGGTTGAAATTTTACCGGAGAAATCCACTTCCATAGAGAAAAAAAGCCCAGGAGTACCGAAAGGAGATGGAAACAGCGTGAAATTGCGCAGGAACGCCATGGCCAGGCTGACACTTACCCAGACCTACAAAAAGTTTGTTTAAATTAAAGTCAATGATGTGGTTTAATCTCCTCATCATTCAGCTCTCTGGAGGCCTGGTAACGTGTAATTTATTAGGCCTGGATCTGAAAGTTAGATCGTAGTTCTTTAGAACTGGGGTTGGACACTCCTGCCTTAATGCATCCAACATAAAGTACCTGGAAACATTTACTGTTTAAGATGACAAAAAAAAAAAAAAACAGTTACAATTTTTTTATTTAATAAAAAATACAAATTAAGGTTAAAGATCAATTATGATCTTTCCAGCGTCTCCAACATCAGGAAACGCACTCAAGTCCCAGCAGGTTTGTTTACAGGCCAGACGGCACCTCTAAGAGCCACACATCAGGCACTCGTCTCTGTTCTCCAGAGAGCAAACCATGGCTGCCTTGTTCCTCTCCTTGATCTCCTGCTCTGAGGCCTTGCTCTGCTGCACCTCCTTCAGCTTCTCCTTGTTCAGGGTGAACTGGATGGGGTTGGCGGCGGGCTTCGTCCTGAGGTAGTACATTCCCGTCTTCAAACCCTGTTTTTAAGAAATAAACGCTGTAAATTCAGCCTTCCTATTCCCAGACGCAGCTGAAAGAAGATATTTGTGAACGATTTCTCAGTTTGTTTCTTGATCAGTTAAAATTAATACAATTGTTTCGATTTGCTAAATGTGAGAACAGAAGAGCGACATCAACTACTTAAGGACCAGTTCTGGTTCCTGACACCAAGAAATTTACAGATTTCTGTCTCAATTTTGCCGACATTTTGGATCTCTTTCCTTCGCCTGGAAGTTTGGCCCATTTTTCCTGACAGAACTGGAGAAATCTAGTCAGGTTTAAAGGGTTTAGACTAGGTCATTGACCTCAAGTTCATTTTAAAACCCGACGATATGATAATCACAAGGTTTGAAAACTTAAATTCATTCTTCTTGCTTTTAAATAACTTTTTCCCTAATAGAGGAAGCTTTCAGTCTGATTCAATATCATGAGAAACAAGAAAGTTCTGTAAATTTGTGTGAATATCTGGTTTTAAGAGTAACATCTCTCTGGACTCGGTGGGAGTTGTGACTCGCCTGCTTCCAGCCGAAGAAGTGCATGCTGGTCAGTTTTCCGTAGTTTGGCTCAGCGATGTGGATGTTCAGTGACTGGCTCTGGTCGATGTAGGCGCCACGGTCTGCCGCCATCTTCAGCACGGTCTTCTGGGAGATTTCCCAAACGGTTTTATAAAGCTGCTTCAGGTCATCTGGGATCTCGCTGATGTCCTGTCAAAATTAAACAACTATTTTTATTAGCAGAACTGAAGCGGAGAATGGTTCGTGTCACGGTGAGCCAACCATCACCTGAATGGATCCGTTGTTTGCGATCAGCTTGTTCTTCATCTCCTCGTTCCACAGGCCGCGCTCCGTCAGGTCCTTGAGGAGATGGGGATTGACGATCTGGAACTCTCCGGACAGCACCCTGCGGGTGTAGATGTTGCTGGTGTACGCCTCTATGGACTCGTTGTTGCCCAGGATCTGGGCGGTGGACGCCGTGGGCATGGGCGCCAGCAGCAGGCTGTTCCTCACGCCGTGTTTGGCGATCTTCTCCTTCAGCAGCTTCCAGTCCCACAGGTCAGTGGGCGTCTTCTCCCACATGTCGTACTGGAGGATGCCCTTGCTGACGGGCGAGCCCTCGTACGTCTCGTAGGGGCCGAGCTCTGCGGCGAGCTCGCAGCTGGCCTCCAGGGCGGCGTGGTACATGGTCTCGAAGATCTGGATGTTGAGAAGCTGAGCTTCGGGGCTTTCGAATGGGTGCCGCATCAGGATGAAGGTGTCGGCCAGACCCTGGACGCCGATCCCGATCGGCCTGTGGCGCTTGTTGGACGTCTCGGCTTCGGGAACCGGGTAGTAGTTGATGTCGATGATCTTGTTGAGGTTTTTCACGATTACCTTGGTGACGGAGGCCAGCTTCTTGAAGTCAAAAGTCCGCTCTGGTGTGACGTACATGTTGAGGGCGATGGAGGCCAGGTTGCAGACGGCCACCTCGTCCTTGCTGGTGTACTCCACCACCTCCGTGCAGAGGTTGCTGCATTTGATGGTGCCCAGGTTCTGCTGGTTGCTCTTCCTGTTGCAAGCGTCCTTGTAGAGCATGTAGGGCGTCCCGGTTTCGGTCTGGGACTCAATGATGGCGTACCAGAGCTGCTGCGCCTTCACCACCCTCTTCACCCTCCCTTCCTTCTCATATTTGGTGTAGAGCTTCTCGAACTCCTCTCCCCAGCACTCGTCCAGCCCGGGACACTCGCTGGGACACATCAAGGACCAGTCCTGATTGCTCTCGACTCTCTTCATGAACAGGTCAGGGATCCACAAGGCGTAGAAAAGGTCTCTGGCTCTCTGCTCCTCCTTTCCTGTGTTCTTCTTCAGCTCCAGGAAGTCGAACACATCAAAGTGCCACGGCTCCAGGTACATGGCGAAGGCCCCGGGTCTCTTGTTGCCGCCCTGGTCGACGTAGCGAGCCGTGTTGTTGTAAACTCTCAGCATCGGGACCAACCCGTTGGAGTTGCCGTTGGTGCCGGCGATGTAGCTTCCCGTCGATCGGATGCAGCTCACCGCCACGCCAATCCCGCCAGCGGACTTGGAAATGAGTGCGCACTGCTTCAGGGTGTCGTAGATGCCTTCGATGCTGTCGTCCTTCATGGCGAGCAGGAAGCAACTGGACAGCTGTGGCCGGTTGGTCCCGGCGTTGAAAAGGGTCGGAGAGGCGTGGGTGAACCACTTCTCCGACAGGAGGTTGTAGGTCTCGATGGCGGCGTCGATGTCTCGCCCATGGATCCCAACCGACACCCTCATGAGCATGTGCTGCGGCCGCTCGGCCACTTTCCTGTTGATCTTCAGCAGGTAGGAACGCTCCAGAGTCTTGAAGCCGAAGAAGTTGTAGGAGAAATCTCTGTCGTAAATGATGGCGGAATTGAGGCGGTCCTTGTTTTCCATGACGATGTCGAGCGTCTGCTTGGAGATCATGGGAGAGTGGCGTTTGTTCAGAGGGTTGACGTAGACGAACAGGTCTTCCATCACCTCGCTGAACACCTTCTTGGTCTCCTTGTGCAGGTTTGAGACGGCAATCCTCGCGGCCAGGATGGCGTAGTCAGGGTGTTTGGTCGTCAGGGTGGCCGCGATCTCCGCCGCTAGCGTATCTAGCTCCACCGTGGTGACGCCGCTGTACAAGCCCTGGATCACCTTCATGGTGATCTGAGCCGGATCCACAAAGTCCGGGTTCAGGCCGTAGCAAAGCTTCTGGATGCGGGAGGTGATTTTATCAAACATGACGCGCTCCTGGCGCCCATCTGTATAAAAAGAACCAGGACAGTTTTCTGTTAAATCAAGAACCAAATTCTGCCAAAAGGAGCTTTTTCTTCAAAAATAAAAAGAAAACATTATTGAGATTCTGGATTTATACGCTGTGCAAAGGAGACGCATGACCGAACACCAATTTTTATTAACTGACCATCATATCAGTCCAGGTTCTGTTGACAGTAACTTCCTGTGATAGAGGAATGGTTCCTCTCCACAGTTGCCCTATATTTGCTCACGATGAGGGTTTGCCAGTTTATTCGTTTGGGCTTAGACAGTTTTTTTTGTTTTTTTTTTTTTAAATAAGCCGCAATAATTTAGACAAACTTAGATAAAACTGGACAGCGAGTAATTGGACCTGAATCTGTTTACATGCCTGGACTCAACCAGATTCCTATCATTTATTTGGTCAAAAATGGGATCTGTAATTGGACCTAAATTAGTAGCTATAAGTTAAATTTCCACATAAACTGAACTAGATACCTAGCCATTTAACTGTTAAACTTGAAGTGCATATTTTCTCCTGGCTATCATAAATCTGCTACACCCAGTTTATCAGTCAGAGCCCAAATTAACACAGCAAGGAAGATACTATCATTTACTCTATCCAATTAATTATCTATAACTTAGCAAAACTTACAAAAACAGTGGCAAAAAGGGGAACAATTATATAAAACAAATGTCATCACATGTTCAGCCTAGTAGCTCATTTACATAAAAGGGGCTGTAAAAAAAATCATAAACCATGTAGTTTAGTGTCTAAAAATGTTTTAAACATAAAAAACTGCCAATTTGATTTTACACCCAATATAAACTGCCTACAGCAGTTAAAACCCTTCTAATCTTACTATTTAAAATATTTACCATAATAATAAGGGGCTTGGGTCGTAGACCTGGACTTTAAAACTTTCTAAATCCACCCGTTTCTGTCTAAACTCAGCCGATCTGGACCAGTCAGGTCCATTCTGACTTAAATCCATTTTCTGTACACCGGCAGGGTTGCTGGTGCCTGTTTCCAGCGAACGTTTGGGCCTAGGGAGGTTTTAGAGAGACCAATTAACCTCACGGCCATGTTTTTGGACTGTGGGAGGAAGCCGGAGTACCCGGAGAGATCCCACCATGCACAGGGAGAACATGCAAACTCCATTCAGAAAGACCCAGGCCGGGAATCGAACCCAGAACCTTCTTGCTGCAAGGCAACAGCTCTACCAACATTCTGACTTGAGTGGATAATTAACCATCATTTTTGGCGCCATTTGAAACAAAGGCTCATTTCTGGCTATGTAAACAAAACCAACAGAGCTCAAACTACTTATCAAAGTGAGCTTGTTGAGTAAACAATGTAAAGCATTGTCTGCTAGTTTGCCTCCTATACTAAAGTCTACTGTTAAGTTTAGCGTGCTAACTAGCTAGCTAGCTAGCTCAGACAGATTAAAATCCCTCCCACAGCCTGTAAGTATAACTGTTACTGTTAAACCTCCTTATTACATAGATGCAGAGCCAACATTAGAGTCGCTATCGTTCCTGAATCTTATAAACAGCCGATGGCTAAAGAAGCAAAGCTACCAGAGGTCGAGCTCACACCGCTCAGCTAACCAAACTCACCTCTTTTGATCACGAACATCATGATGAAAGGTGATGTTTCCCGTCTCCTGGGTTAGCGGCAGACACAAGCAGAACCTCTTCTCGGTGTGCAGGCAGAAGCACGACCCCTCAACTTTGCAGAATAGAACCGCGAAAGATTCCCGCTAACGCTGCATTTATAGGGAAGGCGGAGCCCCTTGGCGTGGACAGGAGTTTGGACCAATCAGCAGGGAGAAGCCACGTAACCAAGAACCAATCACAGATCTTTTTCCGTGATTAAAAACTTCTGTGGCGGGAGTGGGACGTATTACGAAATCTTTTTGTCCTTTCCGAACTTCACGAACAAGAATACTCAATAAAGCAAGAGCACATCATCAAACCAGCTAGCTTTATAACTAACTTTTAAGAAAGAAAGAAACAAACAAACAAAGAAGTAAAGAAAGAAACTAAGATAAAAAAGGAGCACGTTAAAGGTCAATACTCTATTTTGGATCTTAAACAAAGTCAAATTTCCATATGTGCATTATTTGTAGCGTCGACCTGAGGGTAAAAGTCTAAACTGTTTGTGTCCAGGATGTGTGGGGTGTGCAGAGAGGTTCCTAGGAACTAGAAGTGATCAACCTTGCTGAGGATGGCCAGGGGAGCCCACCCTCATCTTCGCTTTGAGCAGAGGAGACACATAAACACCTCCAGAATCTGTTAAGAATTACAAACTTGCATTTTAACTTTAAAAAAAGTGTGATTACAGGCTTTTAATTTTAAATTAAATGCTCAAACATTGTTAATTTTATATTTTTGATATATTGTGTTTCTAATGTGTTCCTTAAAAAGTCTGTGGAAATAAAAACAGTTAAGTAAATAAAGTGTGGTATATTTTGCCAGCACCACAGCTTGAATAAACAAAACAAGTATCTCACATAAGACAGTTGTGATTTTGTTTTGGAAGTGATATAACTTTTGTATTTTTATAATTTAACATTTTTAAAATAATAATAATTTCTGCTTATTTATATAGTATCATTTTACAACAAATGTCACGTCAGGACATTTTACATGACAAGCCAATTCAGCTGATATCCATTTTTAAAGTAATATATGATCAAAGCAATTATTTACAGTGCAATTATATAGGTACTGCTGCATGTTCCTTCAGGCCAATCATGGGTCATGGGAATTAGAAATGCTTTTCTTACAAATTGCTTTGAGGGAACATTTGTTGTGAATTGGTACCCAAAAAAATGGATTAAAGACTTATTTATGAATCATTAAGCAGGTGGTTGAGAAGTTGTGTTTATTTATTTATTTATTTATTTATTTATTTATTTATTTATTTATTTATTTATTTATTTATTTATTTATTTATTTATT
>CAEGAE010047378.1:0-19518 GCA_903067095.1 Girardinus metallicus
ATATATATATATATATATATATATATGTACAAACACTATGAATAGCAAATTATAAATTACAAACCCTGCAATTAACTTGATTTTAATCAAGTCCCATTACTAATTATAAACATACAAAATCACATTCATATGTTCAAGAAGCCTAGTCAAAGTCTAGAGTAGACTTTAAGCTAAATCAAAATCAGTGACAAGACTTTTAAAGCAATCTAAAAGCATTTGCAAATGAAAATTTAAAAAGGTTTCATTCCCCAGGTGTGCAAAGTAGAGTCCTAACCCAAAAGACTTTCAACTATATTTGCAACAGTGGGGTTGATTAATGTTTAGCACACATTTCTGTCATTTATTTGTAAATACTTGTGATCTATTATATCTTTCATTTCACAAATCTTAATAATATACACTGTAATGGGATAAAAAAAAATAAAAAATAAAAAAAAACAGGGACAAGGTAGAAGGCAAGGCACTGTAACTGACCAAATTTAAATGTGTTTTATGAGCTTTTATAAATGACTAAAATCACCAGAAGCTGTGACTGTTCCTTTTAGAGACGGTTGTCCTGCATAATGTTTCCAACGGTTTCCAACGGCTCGTTCTTCTGTTAACTTTCAGGTTCCCCTTATTATTATAGTGCCGCATCCCGTGGCTCCGCGCCTCCCGCTGCTGCCACTGCCTATGACCGCCACTAGTCACCCCGGAGACCAGCTCAAACTGCAGGGCCGGAACTTCAACCTCCACATTGTTCCTGTCTGAGAAACACTGGGACCTCTTCATCTTATGCGATAAGGACGAAGGATGAACGAGGCTGGAGCCGGCGCACCCAGCTCTAGCTTTTACGCATTTTGGTTCAGAGCAAGGAGGGGGGGTCCCGAAGGAGTTTGGAGCCTGTAAATTCCTCGCAGGCTTGAAAATTTCTAGAATGACTTCAACAGAATCTATAAATATATATATTATAAAATATAAACTGAAGAAAAAAACTGTGTGAAGAATACCATGTGGAAAAATGTTTGTGGGATTTATAAATTTTTTTCTTTTGTCTTTTTGTTGCTGTTGTTGTTATTTTATTCATGAATCCTCACACTTCTTTATGTAATAAACTGCAGTATTTTTTGTCTGCTCTCAAGAGACATGTCCAGGAGTGATTGATGGTGGTTCCTCAGATTGATAATGTAGCAACTTATGCCAGTGTTGCAGGGCTGCTTTTTACACCTAAAAGAGATGGGTTCTCCACATTTACAGTAGAACAAACCTGATTTTTTTTTTTTTTTTTTCTTTTTCTGGTGCTTTGATATAATTCCTTCGGTCGTCCTTGTTCTCCTGCCCATCCTGAGCTATCAGCACGTCCTTCGATGTTTATCGATCCTCCGTTCCCAGAGCAACATCGCACCTGTGGCAAACAATCAGATGTAAAAATGTAAATTCTTTTGCAAAGTATAAAAAAAGTGTGGTGACCATGAATTTATAAGGGTCATGTCAGGATTTTAAATACTTCAACAATGTGAGGGATTTTTCTGTGAAAGTTTTTATGTAAACAAACTTATCAAAGATTTTCTGGATTGTTCTTTTTTTCCTGTCATGTTCCTTTGCTCTTTTTTGCACTAACAAAACCGTTTAATTGATTTTTTTAATCGTCTTTTTGAGGAACAGTTACCTAAAAATCTCAGCTTAAAAGTGCAAACCTAAATTAAACACACAAACAATTCATCCTGGAGCTCTATGGCTAAATGAAGCCTCCTGATTCATTTGCATAAGTAAAACCACAAGATGCCCGCAAAGGTTAGAAAGATGATGCAGTTGTGATAAGAATAATCATAAATTAGCTTCAATAATTGCCTTACAAGCTTGTTTTGTCAACCTAAACTTACACCTCTTTAGTAGAAGTTATATTTTCCTTTTCACACGGACTGAAATTGAGCATTTGTTTTTGTTCGACTGTTTGTTTTGGGGGGAAATATTCTGTGAATGTACTCCTCCTGCCACATTTGCCAAAGACTTAGTTTGATATTTAATATTTTATTTACAGTAAGTTTAATATTTCAGTATTATCTTATAAATGAGTCAAGATTCAACATGTACGCCGAGACAGGTGAACAACATGCGAGGAAGGTGAAATCCAGTGGCTTAATATTCCAACAGCTGCAAACTAAGTGCTGCTTTTTAGAAAGATGTGTGAATAATGTGAAGACAATTTGTCTCTGTAAATATATAACATCATACAGAAACACCGCTGCAGTATCGTACTAATGTACCAGCTCCCTTTGTAGATAAACACACTGAAGTTCATGAAAAAAAAAGAAAAAGAAAAAGAAAAACGTGCATTACATTTGTGTCTCAGTGTAATGTTCTGCTCTGAGGAAAGTATAACCTATGGCTATATAGCAGTGGCAGGTTTCAGATGCTAACATCCACATAGGTTGTCTTTTGTCGTTTTTGCGTTTTTTTTTTTTTTCCCTCTTTGATTTGTTGTCATGATGGTGTTTTATGTCACTATGCAATGAGTTGAATGGCTTTCTGTTGCTGTTTTGTTGTTGGGCTCAAAACAACCAGTCCCCATGGAGAACAGTACAAAGGTTAACTAAAGGATTCAAACAACTCGTGGTGAGAAATGATGTTTTCCTTTAATCGTTTTCGCTTCCCTTTCACAAAGAAGTAACAATCAAAGATGTCATCCTGTTTGCTGTTTGTAGATGTAATCATCTCCTTGTGCAGAAACACAGAATCCTTAGACACAAAACTATCCGCCATCCCTCTGTTCTGGCATCTATATGACTAACAATGGGCAACCAAGCTAAAACCTGCTGTCAGGAAGAGAACCAGGAAAGAAGAGAACAACACTTAATCTGAAAGCAATCTTCCACAAATTGCATTTGGAATTTGCATATCTGAAAATATAACAACGTGGTCTTTCCTCTTGGACGTGGAGCACCTCTGCTGGACCGGGTCACCCACTGCTGTAAAAGACGATACAGGACACGTGCCACGGACATTAAAAGGATCTGATGAAAATCTATAAGGAAAGCCTCGTGGCCTCAATCATTGTTCCTTTTCAGTTCTGTTCCAATTCTTTTTTTTTTTTTTTGTGCACATGAGAAATAAATTCTTTTATATGTCCATTGTTGACTTGATGTGTGGTCATTATTAACCTCATAAGAAGTGATTCAAGGATCCAGGTTGAAGCGGGTGTGGGGGAAGGAAGAGTGTCTCCTAAGGGCTTATTGACTTTTGGCTTTATGAACAGTCAGGACTACAATGCTCTCATAGATTATTACTCTAAAATATGAAATAGACAAAGTTTCACGGCGTGATGTTAAAGTGTATTTTTTGTAGGCCGTAAGAAGAAACGATATGAATGATGATTACTGTTTAATTAGCCCGTGTCAATCGTAAAAAGAACAACATAGTTTTATGGACGTGGGCGTGAATATGGGCTGACAGAAGAGAACTAAACAAAGAAACAAGATAGTTGGGAAGGCAGGAGAGCATTCTGATTTCCAGTCTATTTAATGATGCATTGGTTTCACCCCGCCATAGCCCACTGCTGCTGTTGCCGCTGCCGCCGCTGCAGCAGCACTCTCACTCTGAAACGCACAAACGCAGTCAGTTGTAATTCAATTTCTCTGCTTTCCTCTGCCTATTGTTTATTTCATGGATTCCCCGTGAAGCATCAAAAGCTGCTGTTTCTGTCAGCCCCTAACTGTCCTATGTTTTGTCATTCAGGGCTTGTTAAAAGATAAAACACACACACACACCCACGCGCACGCTCACACAGGCACGCATACACATGCATTTCCTCTTCCCCCAGCTGAGAATTCCCAGTGGTAAAATTATTCCATTTAGATGGGAACTTTTTTGTCACTACCCTGTCTAAATTGGCATATCTGGCTCTCTCTGAGAAACCAATAAACTGTGAACCCGGATGCATCTGTCAGTCAAGCTCATCTTTACTTTAGCAGGTCCAGATGACAACAACAGCAGAAGAAACACACACACGCACACGCACACACCCCCACGCCCCCACACACACGCACACCAGGCAGAAGGCGGCGCACTGATTGGCTCTCATCAGTTAGGCATTACGAAAAGCACCTGTCATCCTCGGGGCTTCTCAAACCGACATAGAGAGGCCCCTGCCATGGGGCCAACTGGGCCACGCGCAAGACTTACTCAAACACTTCACCCTCATTGTCAGCCTGGCCCGCTGATGCCCCACAGCTTGGCCTCTCTGGTGTGATTCATGTCTGTCACTGATAATTTATACAGCAAAAATATTCCTCAGCTAGCAGGTGGAAACAGTCTTGGGGAAAGCGCTGAAAATATAAAAGGTTCAGACATCAATAGGCTGGATTGAATACTGCTTTAAACGTAAAATTTTCCTAAACTGGATCAAACTTTGCTTAGTAACTTTATTTTTTTTATTTGCTGAAGGGAGATATTGTGCATTAATGATCATTTTGATAAATGTAAATATGAATGTGCCCAATTACAGTCAAAGCTGATATCCAGTGTTTGCTTCCCTGCCATATGGTGCAGCCTGAATCACCTAAGATTAATAAAAAAAAAGTTAAAAACTTAACCCAGGGAAGAAAATATTAAGATGAAGTACATCATGTAAGAAACGGACTATATGCAACAATTAAGACTAGTTGTCAAATTCTATTTGAAAATACACAACATTAAAATTTTATGAAGTAACCATGCATCGTATTAAAGTTTGAACTTATACATTTATACAAGTGTGTCTCTGTGATCGTGCCAGGTACATTTACATATAAGTTTGTCTATATATACACATGACTCTATATGTAGCGAACACACACACTCACGCAAACACACACCATGTGTTATATATAATCCCACTTGGCTTTAGTTTTACTGTATTTACAAATTTGGGTAGATACAACCATTAGTGGCATACTGCAAAAAGGGAATGCCACTAACCTGAGCAGAGTCCAGTTCATAGGCTCCTGTGTGGGTGAACCCCTCATTTGCTAATGAATTAATTGAGTCCATATTAATTATAAATTGTTTAACTTGGAGACAAAAGTTTCAAAGCTGCCTTAAAACTATGAGCAAAGTCATATTTCAGACATGAGGTAAATCCAGGCTGCATAGGAATCATTCTCTGGTTTGGGAATTTCTGAGTCTACAGGTCAGGATCTTGACATCCAGCTCATCAGCAGTCCACATAGCCAATTTTATTAAATATGTTTTAATGTAAATTGAGATTTACCTTCTAACAGCACAATGACTGAAACATACTGCCAGAACTTTAGGTTAGTGGTTTTGATCAAAGCTTATTAATTTGTTAGAGTGGCTGAGACCTAAATGCATTCCACATTTTAAACATTCTATTCACAAATCAATTCTTCATATTCCTTTTTTGCCATTTGTTATAACTGACAAAAATTTCTGACTGACTGAGGATCAAAATGTTCAAGGAATATTGCAAGAAACTATTTGTTCCAGAAAGTTTCTCAAACCAGATTTTGTTTTGAAGGAAGGGGAAAGCCTCCCACCACCTCTTCTTCAGAATGAGACCAAATGCAAAGGTGGTCAAATATCTGACCGTGCGAAAGATGGAACTTCTACAGATACCTTGACATTTCACTCCTTTCTGTCCTTCGCAAAATTCTTGAGACATTGGTTAGATGAAGGTCTCACTTAAACCTAGGCTTCAGTTTTCAGCACAACAATCATTCTTTGCTTAAACTTATACAATGCAAGACTTGATGAGTCTGGTGGTGTCATACAGTACCGTTCAGAGACAAGGACCGCCGGTGGTCTGGCTGTGACGTCCTGTCATCTGCCTGCATGGGAGCCTGTCATCAGCCTCATCATGTGGTTGTCATAGTTGATGCAAGTGAGGGGAGAGGCCAGCCCTCCTGTGTCAATCAACGAGCCCTCATTAGAAGCAGCTTTAATTAGTGGCTGCACGGGAGCAGCGCTGTTCAGAACGCTGTCTTCGTTAACTCTGTTAGTCCCAAATGAATTTGTGTAAGGGAGACAAAGCACTGCATTAATCCAGCGCTGCATCTTTATATCAAAAAGATGTATCTGTCTTGTCATTTATGTAAAGAGAGAGTATAAGATGTGAAAGCTTCCCTGGAGCAGTTACTCTGGCTTTTGTTCCTATATAAAGATGCAAGGAGTTTAGAGATGAGTAATATTTTGTTGCAGATTTTCATTTTGTTTTTTTAAGCTTTAGCTGCCAATCCTGACTCTAGCCAATTCCAATAGCAATAAAATCCAAATTAAAAATTGTTTGTGCTGTGAGCAATCATTAATTTTGTAAAGACAAAATCATGCCATTCTTTGTAGAACAGTTGCTGCAAAACAGTGTTTTACTAATATTTTCAAATGAAGACAAAATAATAACGGAGTTTAGCATCTTGGATTGCTTTCCCTAGAAGCATGTGTGCCATTCTACATGCTTAAACAACCTTCTGAAAAACTTCCAGTATTCCCAAAACAAACAGAGCAATTTTATGTTTTGTTTTTCCATTATATGCTCAAAGTTTTTCTCTCTCTCACTCTCTGGCAGCCTGAGCGAACCACAGACAAGTCATAGGTAAAACAGGTTCTCTGAAACAACTTCTTCCATTCTTTTTTAACACCTAACTGATAAAGAAAATTATTAACTTTGAGTACTCTTCCAACCAAGTGCCTTTGTAGTGCTTATGTATAGGGCATTCACTTATTGGAAAAATTATAGATTTTTAAGTCTCCCAACCTCTCAGGGCTACTCAAACTGAAAGCCAGCAAATCAACAATGGACTTCTCAGCATGTCTCTAAAAGAGCTAAAAAACCATTATGCTAGGTTGTGAGAATGCTTATCTGAAAAAAAAAATCTCATCTTCTCATTCCACAGAGGAAGAACCAAGGAGTCCAAGCCTGATTATGAGCTTATTTTCCCAGTTGGCGGGTGAGACCATCCAGGCGACAGGAACATGACTTTGTGATGTTTGTAATGAGTGAGCATTGATTGACTCAACACAGTCTAAAGAGGTCTCCTACCACGTTCAAGCTCAGAGGCTTCTCAGACTCCATGTACATCCTGCGCTTTGGCGTTCACAATTAGCATAATGAGCACTCCAAGAGCTGTTGCTGCTTTTCTCAACCTGGGCCTCATCTGCCAACTATGTGCTATTATACCATTCCCGTCCCTGTTAGATCAATCAGCAGTGCAGAGCAATTTCCCTTCAAGGAGCTAAATTATCGTTTTGAGTGGCCACTGAGTAACACATAGTGTAATTAAGCACTAAATATGCCCTGATACCTGATTATGTCACTCTAGGAACGGGTGAAGAGCTGTGAGGTAGCAGGCTTGTGTTGGTGTGTGCTTGTAAAGTGGTAAGGAGGGACTTTAGGGTGAGGAGGTAGTGTGTGGAGGTGCAACAAAAGGCCAATATACCTACAACAGGGTAGCCCTGACCCGCTTGCCCTCTTCAAGCTGAGAGAAAGCGTTCTGTCTGGCAGAAACTCATCCTGTGGAGGGGGGTTGATTTGCTTCATTCCTGACTGTTTTGGGAAGACAGTTCACCATAAGCACCGATAAGTCCGCATCTCAAGACGGATGAAAATGAGGAAGCAATGTGGAATGAAGAAGAGGAAGCTCACAGCAGAAAACCCTCACAACATCTGACTGGCTCCCCCAAACTGTCCCAACTACACCCCCACTCCTCCAAACTCACCCCCGTACATGCACACATACTAACCCACACTCTTCTCCGTCTCCAGCCTCCTCCAACACCCCACCCAGCACCCAGTCACTGTCAGGCCAAACACATGATGAATTGCCCTGTCAACAGAATTCATTCAGGGACCAATTAATTCAGCAGAAATGAACTAGAGCCATCAGTCGCTGAAAAACTCAGTGCAAAGAGAGCAAAGTAGACCCACTTCAGAAAAAAGGAGGAAGCGAGGGAGGGAATGGTGGGGGGGGGAGCATGGTGGAGACAAGAGGGCAAGCGTAAGAGAGAGGGAGAGGGAGTGTGGTGGAAGTTAGTCTGACAGAAATTGGTCATTTAATGCTTTAGCGCACTGGAGACAGCCCCTGTCATAGACGAAGGCATGGCAGGGGCTCCCCTGGTATTTTATTTATTAATTATACCATGCAGCGAGGGGCCTTTAACTGTCTCCGTCCAGCCTCATCAGCCCGAGTCCCTGTCATTTTCTCTCCACAAACAGATCCTTTAACACCGTGCTCCAGGTTAATGGAGACAAAGCCAATATCCAACCAACCTTGCCTTCTCCCCCAAATACAGTATTCATCTGTACCTTATCCAGGTAATTATGTCTCAGGCGATCTCCTGAATATGTCGTTGGGATGCTAATAAACCACTTTAGATCTGGCGTGCTGAACACGTCTGACCTTTTCAACTTGCTGCTTCATGGTGGTTAAACCTCCCAAGGAGGGCAGCAATTATTTACACCTTACACAAGGAGCTGCCTGAACAACAGCTCCAAATAATTTCAAGATGGGCAGAATACATTAGTCAAGACAAACTCATATTTACTTCACCATAACTGATGGCTGGAATGTCACAAGCTTGAGTGAAACCTTTTTTTTCTTCAAAAGAAGATGCTTGCCAGAATTTGTTTTATCGGCGGTGACAAATTAGTCCTCTGAAGGGCGATGTCAGCACCAACTAATTAAGGTGTCGTGTGATTTTGGGCTGCAGATCAAAAATCTGCTGATTCATCCCACTGGTGATTATTGGGTCCATATGGTCGATGTACAGCTAGCTACATTCAGAAACACTATCGGGCCGCCACAGCACCGTGGCTGCCAAAAGTTTGACAGAATCTTTTGTGGCTGAGCTGCGTGGTGTTCATCACAACCCTGAATTATTTACCGCATCTTTTCTTTAAGCTTGGGATCCTCCAGTGGAAAACATGGGACAAGGGTCAGCTGGGAGGCTGGCTGCGATGGATTGTTACTTTTCTTTGACGTTAGGAAGTGAAATTTAACACTGTTTCCACTGTTGCTCTTTATGGGCTTATGTACCTTGTAAGCTTCCATTTTAGTTTCACCCCATAGTTTTGGGGGATTATCACACCTCCCTGCTACTTAACACTGGGTTTAGGACGGTAAGGAGTGACTATTGGTGTTAAATGCTATATTTATTGTATACAACAATCAATGTACTGTAAAAATCAGTGTACATATCCTCTCAAGGTAATTTGAAAAGAAGGACTGGCAAAAAATTTGATTTTAGATGTACATACATATGAGCCTTTGGGGGTTAGTAAGACGTGGTGGTTCTACAAAATGTTTACTCTGATCTACCAACGGTTCAACAAAACCCATCAAAGTTGAGATTTTAACACGACAAAGTAAAAGGTTCAAGAGGTAAGAAGACTTTTCCAAGGTATTGCATCCTAGCAATTACAGAAGGAAGTTTCTTGCTACAAAATTATCAAAATGTGCATTTGTAAGGAGTGTAATACTCTGGAAAATGCTTAAAACAACATTTTCTTTATTACTTTTGTTCACATGGTTGTGATCTTTGAAAGATAGTTGATCAATGGTTTGCTACGATCTTTACAAAGTTTGTTGTGTTGCTTTTGATGCTTTTTTGTTGATTTTTATTACCTAGTCCACCCAGGGCAAAGAGCATTGCACAGTGTTTAACTAAAAGCTCCAAATTTGCACAAATGAAAGAAAAACAAACATTTATTACCCAAGAAAACTATTCACAGTGATTAAGGTATTTTTGAAGTACTTTTTTTTTTTTTCAACAAAAGGGGAGAAAAAAAAAATCAAAACAACTCGGAACATTTCATTTTAGGTCTAACAACGATCCATGTCTGCTGGTGGTGGTCAGATGGCTCGGTGACACAGCCTCGCTGAATTTCATTTGTCACCCTGTTCAGTGGATAAAAATAATCTACTGTACAGCAACTTTTTAAGTAAAATGGCCTTGTTGGTGCAAAAACATGGCCTTGTGTCTAACAACTGAAATCGTGCCGTGCTTGAGGTTTTTCATTCAGCTGAATGTTTTGGAACAGCTTTTGTGTCTTTGTGGCTGCGATGCCAGTTGTAAAGTGCCTCAGATATTGTGTTCTTGACAAAGGGCAAAAAAGGGGATTTGGATCAATGATTTAATGAGAAGCAAACATAAATTGGAAAAAAAATCTGATATGAAAGTACACAGGAGAGGTCAGCAGGTAGTGGAGAATAGGTAAACTTAAATGCTGGGAAGATGATTATTGCAGTGGGAACAGGTGAGGCTGATTGAATGTGGAACAGGTGAGTGGAAAATAGCAAAACACGGAAAGGATCAGATAAACTATAGCTAGACAGCATGACATGGCCAAAAGATGCAAAGCAACTCAGGAACAGGTGTAGCAGGAAAAATCAAGACAACAGAGTGAACATCAACAACCAGAATACCAAAAAAAATAGCAACTATTTTTGAAAACAACAACTGGAAAAAAAAAATAAACATAGCATAAAATAAACACAACGTATTTCAACTCAATAATCCAATGTAGACTTCTTTGTGTAACTATTTCTTATTTCTTTGACATTTGTCCAGGAACAGATTAAAAGGAGACAAAATACAGACAAAATCAGTGAATTTTTTTTCCTAGTACTTCAAAACAAGCCTCACTTATTTATTAAGTACCAAAAAATGACTCAAGACTTTTGCTCAGTACCTCAGCTGACTCTCATAGCACTTCAGCTCAATTCCTTTCTGCTTTAGCCTTGCTTTGCCTCCGCTTGCTGCTTTACTGTAGTGCTTAGCGCAGTGAAAACACACCTAATAGATAACAGCGGCGTACAGGCCAAGTGAACCTGACAAATGGAACGGAAGAGCTAACAGAGAAGAAAGAGGTGCTTAGGCCAACTGTCACAGGTAAAGTGCTTTTCTGATTTCTGTTTACTCACCAGCCTTGAAACCTGACTTGTTTTCCTGCAGCTTACTGGCGAGATTCTGCCTGTGAGTCAGCTGGTTGTCAGGTTATCTTAGGAGGAAAAAAAAAAACTCCAGTTTGGTGTCTAATTTTGCTGGAGAAAAAGTTACAACGCGTATGTTCTGAGAGGATGACAACCAAGCTGCCTACAGCCTCTCTTTTCTGCAGCTCAGTCTCCTCCCTTAGAGCTATTTTGAGGAGAAACGTATGTGAAGAAAATCTCTTTAAAAAGAGAAGATATGTGCAGTAGAATATAATTAAATAAATGAGACTAATTAGGAACACGAGAGCAGGTGCCAGGCTATACACTGACAGGGAAGACAGCAAGACAACATGCCTGCACTAAAAAAAAACTAAAAAAAAAAAAAAAAAAAAAGCACAGTCACAAACACACACGTGCGCACGCCAACACACACGCACTCACACATATGTGCACGCATACACACAGCTGCGGTTATGAGGGTGGATGGTGACAGGCATGGGGACAAAACAACTTTCTGCGTTTTGTCATGTGAAACCCCGCAGGAATACTCATGACAGGAAGCAGAGACCCAGGCTCCACGGGGGTCTCCTGTTCCTTTGTCTCACACACATTCTCTTTATTATTTTGTTCTGCAGCGGTGGAAGGAAGTTTGCACGAGCCAAAGATTTCTCTTCCCTAATTATTTCAGCTTACTCAAGACGGCAAGCTGTGTAATTCACAGGTTTTCCTCCTCTCAACTCTGTTAAAATGCTCTTTAGGCTGAGGCTATTTCAGAAGGGTTAATTTGGAATAAAGAATTAAAATGTAATCAACCTGAAAGAGATGGAAATTTAAAGAAATTAATGCTCTCCATGACGTAGAACACGAAAAGATGCATAAAGATGCAATGATGTTTTGGTCATATAAAATACATTGTATGTCTTATATAAATAAGCAAAATACTATCTTAAAAATAAAACTCGATTATTTGCATCAATATGAGCAACTTTCTGTTTTACAAAGAAAATATAAGAAAAAAAGTAAAAAAAAATGCTTATTGTGAAAACTAGTTTTGTTTCTGACCCATAATTTATTGAACCATAATTTATTGAGCTAGGAAAAAACATCACTGGCAATTAAATAAATGTATAAATATGCTGAAATCAAGTCATCTTCAAAGACTATTTTAATCCCCTCCAAAAACCCAATATGTTACTTTTGAATTATTGATAGAAAAAACACAGCCTTTTAAACCATCACTTCAATAAGATATTTATGCACAAATTAGCTAAATTTCAATACAAATTTGTAGAGAACGCTTAAAGTAAGTGACATTTAGGATAATCATACATGCAGTAAAGTAGCTCTCAATGAGCAGCAACCAGATTTTCTATTATCCTTCTAGTAGAAAATTGTTCCATAATTTGAGAGCAGCAACACTAAAAGGTCTGTCTTCATCTGAGCTTTTACATCCTGGCTTCTCCTGGACTTCCCCTGCTTCTGTAGCATTGCACTTCACACAATGCTGGTGTTAGTTTCTTGTAGTTGCAGGCATATCATGTCACTTCTTTAGTGGACTTCATGTTTGAAGGAGCAGATCATGCTTGCGTATATTATGTTGCACAACGGTGCTTGACATTCATTTCGTCAGCTCTGCCTAAAATCACAGCTAAAATAATTATAACTATAAATTACATTTTTCAAAAGGTATCACTCCTATTAAAACTTTAAAAGTTGTATTGTTGGCTTAAGGAAAAAGAACAAAAATTGTTCAAGTAAAAGTAAGTGAACATTTTGAGTTTCCAAATAGCCAAGTATAATCTGTACGGCAGTTTCTTTCTTGAAAGCACACAACATAGCAGTAAGAGGGCTACATGATCCTGCAGCTAAGGCTCTGCAGAGCAGACAGCTCAATATCTTGCCTTAGTGCAGCTTGTCAATGCAACACCAAACTCTAGACAGGGAGAGATGGGGGGGGTTGGGTGCAGGGAAGGCTTTTTTAATTATCTGTGGTTGGGTCCGACTGTGCATCATCATTAGAGAGACTAAATAGCAGTGGTCACTGACTCAGGTAGAGGTAAACGGCACAATTAACAAGCTGAGGAGGGAGAACTGTATTCAATTTGAAAGCCTTCTCTCCTAATCCATCTCCAGTGATCAGCAGTGCTGCTGAGCTACGCCCTTTTACATTCAATTACATTAATCACGTTATTACCCTGCAAAAAGTCAACATTTTAATCAAGAACTGGCAAAGTAGGGCAGGACATTATGCCTAAACTGGAATGTGGCAAAGCACAGAAAGCTATTTTAAAGTTCTGCTTACAGACATTTTCTGTTTTAACAGGATTTAAAACAGTTTCGGTTTGGCATGATGTCATCATGTTTACATTTGAACATGTCAGAATTAATTTAACCTTTTATTTAAAACTTCACAGTGATTGTAAGGAATTCAAGAAACTTTTTTTTCCCTCCACAAATCCTCTTGGCCGTAATCCCTGCAGGTGTGTGCGAAAACACAGCTGCAGGGTTAGCCTCCCAACAACCGTCCTAAAGGGCACAAATTCCTTTGGCGTGCTTTTATAGGGCTCTCGGTGAACACGCTCCCCAACACGAGGTGTTACTCATACATTGGATTAAAACAACTTGTCTGAATGTATGCAGAGCTGTCCAGGACGATGAAGTTGGAGGATTACTTCATTCACAGCAGAAAAAAAAGTCAATTAATATGAATGTGTGCTTACTTCACCCCCAGTTCAAGTTGACTTTGCTGACTGACTGCTGACTGAACACACAAAGTGAATCTAATTTAGTAGAACCTCTGGCTAAGCAGTAGTTCCTCACCCATTTTCCCCACTAACAGGGAAGAAATCAATTCTCTGGCATCTATGACATTCAAGAGATGCTTGTCTTGTTTTTTATTCTTTTTTTTTCCTTTGTTTCCACACTTCTTTTTGCATTTTGGCTTGTTAGGAGATCTGTGATGGCTGACCTGGGGATCAGGTTCTGATTAATGGGAGGGAAATTCTTGTTGTCCAAACCATAATGAGAGAAGACAGAGGTGAGAACAGCTCAATACGGGAGATAACCATTCTTTGATCCAAACGGTCATGCAGAACCTGTACTCGCTGCATCATCAGAAAGTGCACAGTCGAGCTTCTTGCTTTTAAGTCTCTTCTCAAAAACTTTAAAAGACTGGAGCATCATGACGTAATGTGCATTTTCACTGAGGGGATGCTTTTCTTCAACTAGAATATAAAGATATTCATAAATGATTGGAGGATGAACGGAACTAGATACAAAATTATCTTAGACAAAAAACTATGAGGGGCCTTTTACAACAAAATCTATGTTTTGTCTCTCACACACTACTAAAAACTAACACACTCACAAAAAATATTAAAATTGCACATATATACTATTAAAATGTCACACACATATACAATTTTTTCTCTCACACACACACACAAAATGCTATAATTGCGCATACAAACTACTAAAATATCACACACGCATAAAATTTTTCTCTCACACATACACAAAATAAGAAATAAAAGATTATTACACACTAATAAATATCACATGGATACATTGTTTTTTCTCACATCCATACATAAAAGGAAAAGATTGCAGATATAAACTAATAAAATATAGACTCACCATTTGTATGTGAGAGTGATGTCACGGAAGAGGCGGGGCATCATTTGGAGATCAGATCGCGCATGTGTTGATACCACAGTGACGTCAGCTTCAAGTTGAATATTGGAGTTCCACGGTGTAAGCGGCGTTTAGCTCAAGGCTAATCCAATTTATGAACGCAAATTTCGGCCAGCCGTTCTCTACAGCTCCCTCCTCAAGCGCTCAGCGGTTCATGTAGGGCTTACTCCTGTGTTAGAGCCGGAGTAAACGGCCTTAGAACCGGAATAAGCCCTAAGTGAACCTCCAAGCGCTTGAGGAGGGAGTGGGAGAGAACGGCTGGCCAAAATTATCGTTCATAAATCGCATCAACCTTGAACTAAACGCCGCTTACACCGGCTCTAATGCCTTACCCCGGCGTCAGAGCCATAAGTGAACCTCCGAGCGTTTGAGCTAACGCCTCAAGCGGCGTTAGCTCCGCTTGAGGGGGAAGTGGAGCTAACGCCGGAGTAAGGCGTTAGAGCCGGCTCTAACGCCGTAATAGAGCCCTGAGTGAACCTCCAAGCGCTTGAGGAGGAAGCGGTAGAGAACGGCTGGCCGAAATTAGCGTTCATAAATCGGATTAACCTTGAGCTAAACGCTGCCTACACTGTGGAGCTCCAATATCCAACTTGAAGCTGACGTCACTTTGGTATCAACGCATGCGCGATCTGATCTCCAAATGATGCCCCGCCTCTTCTGTGACAACTCACACATACAAAAATGAGTCTCTCACATACAAAAATTAGTCTATATTTTTTTAGTTTATATGTGCAATCTTAGTCTTTTATGTATGCGTGTGAGAAAAAAAATTGTATGCATGTGTGATATTTCAGTAGTGTGTGCAATTTTAGTGTTTTGTGTGTGAGAGAGAAAAATTGTATGCGTGTGTGTGATATTTTGTAGTCTATATGTGCAATTCTTGTATTTTGTGTATGCGTGTGAGAGAAAAATTGTATATTTGTGTGACATTTTAATAGTATATATGTTCAATTTTAATATTTTGTTTGTGTGTGAGTTTTTAGTAGTGTGTGAGAGACAAAACATAGTTTTTGTCCTAAACGGCCCCTCATAAAAAACTGTTAGAGTGCATAAAGAGCTATAACTGGTTCATCAAGCCTCGATATAGAATTTATGGAAGTCCAGAGTTAGAATGGCCGAGTCAAAGTCCTTACTTGAATTCAAAAACAAGTCTAATGCAAGACTGTTAACAGATGCTTTTAATTCCTTTTTGATTGAGAGTGAGCTATTTCTACAAAGAAGATTGGGCAAAAAAATTCAGTCTAGATGTAAAAATCTGGAAAAAATATTCCAAAAGATGGGGCAGGACCGAATAAATATTCAAACCACATTTTAAGATTTACATTTGTTTAAAAAGTAGAAAATTGTGAATCATATTCCTTCAACATCAAATGTATGATTCTACAAATAACTACCGTCCTTTTGAATATCAGTGAAATCATATTGAAATGCGTTGAAGCTTTTTGTTGTAATCTGACATAATTAGACAAATTTTAGGGGGTATGCATGTGTTTGCAAGGCACAATAAAATTAAACAGTTTCCATTGTTAATACAGTGGTTTTGCAAATGATAGCAACTCATGATGCAAATTTCCACAATACAATAATTGATTTCACACAAACATCGGCATCCATATTTTCCAAATATTAAACTGTCTGCCATTTCTGAGACTCCACTAACAAGAACCATCTCAACTTAAGATGTCTTGTTAAACTGAGACCTTGTTCCCCAGTGGACCTGAATGTAAAACACATCTCCAGCCTTGACAAGCAATGTTAATCCATTTAGTGTAACGAACTAACACATCCCTAATTAAAATATGCCTTTTAATGATACATACTGACATCCTGGAAAACACTGTCACGCTTCCCTCCTTTAATACAGGAATATGCTAATTGTATGAGTAACACTGGTGTTCAAATCCCAAGGCCACCTCTGTAGCATCCTCAGGGAGTTAAAGCATTGGGCTTTTCTGTTTAATAAAAAGAACCCTTTGAACACAGTATTTCATTATGGCCAACCTCTTTTTCTTTTTTCTTTTTTTTTTTTTTGGTCACAGGAAAATGTTAGAGAGCTTCAGGGACTGCCACTGTTGATTTCCATTCATTTACAGACATTCAATTTACGATTCAGGAACCTTTCGGCCTCTCTGTGGTCCAGGAGCCGGAGGGCAGAGAGACACCATCAAGCTTCCACCACATCCTCATGGCAGCTCATTTAAAACGAATCAGGCTGATTGCTGATTTGCTGCCCTCACAAGCCCAGGTGATAAAGCAATTAAAAACATCTAATTCTGCACCCCACACAAGGGCAGTAGGTAATTAACTACATATAATGCAATTCCTTTATTACTTTTGCAATTTTCAACTGGTTGGACATTTTTTTAGTCCCCCGATGTGTAAGGATGGGTTTATGGTTAAAGAGGGACAGGTTTGCAACCCTCTCTAGCAGGGACTCTGGATGAGAGTACGGGGACTAGATAATAGGCTCTCTCAGGACAGATGAGGTCAATTTAGAGGTTAATTTAAAGATGAAGAGAGGACATGCAGAGAGAAAAGAGGACAGAAACAGAGAGGACTTGGTGTCAGAGACACAAATTTCTGAAATTGCAAAACATCTTGTTAAATCATCTAACAAGATATATACATAGGTTGGTGTGTCAAGATAAAGTAGGCTGAAAGACTTCAAAAGTAAGCAAATCGTGCCTCAATGTAGAGAAATAGAAGGTAGACCCCTTGCGAGTGAGCGCTATCTCTTTTGGATGAAGAAGCCCCCCTTTGAAACATTGAGGCATTGTTCTGATGCGAGAACTGCAGCCTTTGCCTTCCAATTTCCATTTCCTTCCCCCCCCTGCAGTAAGGCTGAATCTGATCTGGACTCATTGGTGTGTGGATAATGAAGGGGTTACCAGGAGCTGGAAGAGGCCCAGTAATTCCCCGCACCGGGGAACTGGGTTTTTGGGTGGGGTTTGGATGAGTACCCCTGCTCCGTGATGCATGCACTCATGTGAGCTTGTGACAGCCTTTACCCAAATCTGGGGCCAGAGAAGAGATGCTGCATGCTGTTATGATATGGAGAAACATAGACTGGCTTCAGATGTTCTATTACTGTGCTTTCTTTTCCCCTGATTCAAACTCACGTTTTTACCTCTATAATATCATCACATATTCAAGTGAACGGTAAATAAAATCTAAAAATAACTAGTGTTGAGTTAATCATCCGCTTTAACATTTAACATGGGAGTAACCTCTTCAGCCTGGGGTCACTAGAATTAGCATATCATCTGGCAAAACTGTTATCCAATGAGTGGGTGTCTCCCAGAGGGAGGTCACCTTAAACATCAGCATTAAGGCACCAAGAGACCCTGGTCCACTGCAGGGTCAAGTATCTCCTCTTCATTATGATAAAGATGTGAACAACCACCCAGCCTACTAACACTCTCAATAGTCTCTGAAAGCCTGACTCATCCTCTCTCAGGACCTAGCATTAGTTCCCATCCATCATCTGAATACTCCAGGCAGGAATCATCGACGATCATTATAGCAACAGAGAGAGCCCCGGTGATTGGCTCTGATTATAAGATCACAGGAATCCGAGGAGTGATCCATCATGTGTGGTGGCACACTAACGCCTCTGCATGATGGGGTTCACCTCAGGGGTCAGGGCCGGGTCAGTCAGGAGAGACTCCTTCTGTAGATGCTGTTATCTGCCTCCATCTTCTGGGGAGGTCCCATGTCCCAGGCCATGGCAGAGCATGCAGTGGCCTCTGCAAAAGTGCTGGTGTCAATACAGCAAATATTTCAAACAAAAAACATGTTCATACCCTTTTCTCTTATTCCAGGCTTTTCATGATTTTGTGCATTAGAAATCTCTCATTGCTAGACATACCTGAACATGCATATTTACAGGCAGAGATCTGATGCTGAACAGGTTAAAATAACAACTGAAATAATGAAAAAGAAAAATGAATATATATGATTTCTGAGCAAACATAGCCTATCCCACAGCATTTCAGTCTGTGCGATTTTCTAGCATATTTGGAAATATGTGTACATCAATAAATGTCAACAGTATTAAAATTCCAGTAAAATTACCTAGCAATTAAAATTGGGTAAAATAGTTTTACAACTTTTGTACAATGTGATTAAATTTTTCTGGTGAGGAATAACTAAAAACACTGGCTAAAATTATACATGATAACAACTATGACAAACAAAAAGGTTACACCCGAAATCAGCACCCATCTTGATGTTTGAAGACAATGCTAAAGATTAATATATAATAATATATTAATTTTGTCTATATCTCTTTGGAAGAGATATAGACAAAAAGAAATATCTCACCCCCGTTAAACATGCGTTGCAGAGGAGGACCCACTGACCTGATCCGCCAGGAAACTGGTGCAACGCTACACGGTAGCCAGAGGCTGTGTGTTGTCATCCAAATGAGATAAGTTTATTTTCCCCAGACCGGCATTTGTTCCATCAGCCTGTAGGGTCATAGACCACGCTAGGAAGCAGTAGGGAGTCCTCCTCAGCACCTGCAGCACCAGCAAGGTCGCCCGCAAGCAAGGAAAGGCTTTGGCCGCTGCCCAAATATCTGCTTGCACCTTCTGTGCAAACGCGCCAGCCTTAGGAAACCAGGAGGCAGCAATATTGTGGAACAAATGTCCTCTAATCTCAACCTGCTGGTCTGGGGACCTCGATGGGCCCTCATAGTTACCCTGTCTTTGTGTTTTTTTGATTTTAGAGTGGATCCTGACGCAGTCAAAACTGTGTAATGTGTTACTGACATTTAATCATCAATCTGTAGTGAAGATTGCAAGAGCTCTAGTAGTACTTTTTAAAATGGCTTTAGACCGTGTTCGAAATTATTATGCAATTGATATTTTCTCAGATTTTCCTAAATGGTCAGTACAAATGATGGTCAGTATAATTTTCAAGC
>CAEGAE010047384.1:0-91148 GCA_903067095.1 Girardinus metallicus
TCTGATACCGTCTGTCTCTCAACCTTTTTCCGATTCATATTCATTTTTCTTTCATCCTTATTGCTTACCCTCCTCCCCCGCCTTTCCCAGCCCCATCCAGTCCTTCTTGTCATTTGGTTGTTGTGTACAATTATTGTAAATGTATTTTACTTTAAGTATGTCTCATTGTTTGAATTGTGCTTTGTTGTGAACCAATTTTGTCCTGTCAGTTAATACTTGTGATGTTATTACTAAAAAATCTAAAATAAAGTATTCTAAAAAAAAAAAAACATTCTAGATCAGGTATCTGTGACGATGTGTCCGATTCCAACAGGACAAATCAAATTAGAATTCCTAAATGCACTTTCTGAACCATTTGGAGTTAGATTTGTCACCGTTTATTTTTAATCAACATAGTCGACCTATTGTTTTTGTCTTTCAGTTTCTTTATTATTTATTTTAGATTGGCTGTTATACTCCTAACTGAACAAATGAAGGTTGTGGTTTTACATGTTTGACCTAGCTTCTGAGACTATTGGTGTATTTAATTGTGCAGTACTGGTGCAAAGTTATAAAATAATTTGGTGATTCAGTACATTTATATCTTAAAAAAAAAAAGTCTGTGCAGTGCAGTTTTTCTGTCTTGGATCGGTATTGGACGATACTAAACCTCCGATATATCGGTGCATCTTTATGTCACAGCTTTAAGGCTGCATCGTCATGATAAAATGATTTATAGTAGATCTAGTTTGGGGCCACTCAGCTTCACCAATCTTGTTTTTGGTGAATCTCAGGTGTCTAAATGGATCCAGAAGAGTCAGGAGAACAACGGCATCCTGGTGGTGACGACATTCCCCTCCAGTGACTGGATGAACTCTGGATCCAAGCAGCTCCAGTTGACAGACACGAGTGCCTACCTGGTCGTTTTCTCAGACGACGGGAGGACGGAAGCGAACCGGTCATACCTGGGTAAATCCATAAGGGGCAACAACTTGAGACCTTTCACCTCCGTTGCCACGCTAACGGACTCCATCTTCCTACAGCGGGAGCCTCTGAGCCTCTGGACCACCTCAGCAGGAGGAGACGCTCGTCCTCAGACTTTCCTCCCCGCGGTCGCTCCCAGTCCTGCCGGCGCGTCCCCCTCTTCGTGGACTTCGACGAGATCGGCTGGTCGGGTTGGATCATCTCTCCGCGCGGCTACAATGCGTACCACTGCAAGGGTTCCTGCCCGTTCCCGCTGGGCGTGGGCCTGAGGGCCACCAACCACGCCACGGTGCGCTCCATCATGCACGCGCTCAAGCTGCCCGGGGAGGATGTGGGCGCCCCCTGCTGCGTGCCCGACAGACTGCAGTCCATCAGCTTGCTGTACTTTGACGATGAAGAAAACGTGGTTCTGAAGCAGTACGATGACATGGTGGCGCTAAGCTGCGGCTGTCACTGACCCGGTTTGGCTCCGAGACATGATTAGAACTGATGATTAGAGCTGGTTAGAGCATGTTTCCTTGTATATGTTTAAATATTGATTTATTTTAAGAAATAAAAGATTCCTTATCTATTAACCGAAACATTCTCTGGTGTTGTGGAAAAAGGTTAGTGGGCAAACCACTTCAGGGTGGATGAAACTATTGTACTTAGAATGGTTTATCAAACCAATCTGTTTTGTTTTTCAAAGTTGGAGTCGCCAGGGGGCCACAGACGGGCCTCAGAAAGCTACAGGGAAGATGAAGAAAAAAAAAAAAGAAAAACGAATCCAGTAAATTTGAGTATATTCCTCAAGCTAGTTTAGCAAGCGCAAAATGGAAAAGTCTCTAAAGAAAAAGAGCAAAGGAAGCATCCATCAGCTTTGCTTTGCTACTGCTATAAAACATTAAAAACTCACCCGACTAAAATCAGAAGGTAAGAAGCAGCACAAACAGCATGATGCAGTATTCACTAATCAATAACCATTATAGGCAATACAAGTGAGAAAAAAACTTTAGAAAAGTTGATGTTTGGTATATTGTCGGTGCGTTTGCAAAGAGAAGGGGGATTAAATAATAATGTAAATTATTTAATGTACATAGTTCTGTTATCTTAAATTGGAATTACAGTTTTACAGTTGAGAAGCATTTAATTGTTACGCCCACAAACATTATGGTAATTTATTGAGATTTTATATGACTGACCAACGCAAAATTGTAAGGATGCAACATATATCTGTACTAACATCGATATTGGACGATATTTGTCTTTTTTTTTTTTTTAACAAATTTTTAGATATTTTACGATGCACTGTATTATAATGTTTAATCCATCTTTCGCCATGAACACCTGCAGTACAACATGGACAGGTCTGCTCCTGTCAGGAACAGGACAGGAATATGAAGAAATTTTCAGCAACAGCTTCAAGTTTATTATGTTATGCACTTAAACATGGTTTATAGATCTAATTCCCTGTCAGCATAACTTTAAAGAAGTGGCTGTTTCCTTTTGTATTTTTGTTCATTTTAAGTTTAAAAAAAAAAAAAAAATCAGTGATCAAAGCTGACTTATGGTGCACCCTTTTAGTTGTTACAGATCTTATTTGATGTTGCATGGAAAGACGTTGGTTGCTATGTAGTTTTAGTTCCCAATATTTGTCTGATTTTGTATTTAGTTTAGCGAGGAGAGTTGGAGTCTTTACACATTGTGGACAGTAGGTGGCATTGTAGAGTCATAACTTCAACACCTGTACATTATCAAAAGCAAAAGCCTGAAGGACAACCCCATATTTGTCACTGTGTCAAAAATACGGCACTTGTTCAGTGAAAAATGTCTAAATTTCTAAAATTTAACTGATGCTACTGCAAAAAAAGTAATAAAAACTTAAGAAAAAAAAGCTAAGTTGTTGATTTTCTCAGAATTGAAACTTGAAAACCAAAAACGGTTGCCATTGCCTTCAGTTAATTTCTGATTACAAAGAAGATAAAGAAAAGAATTTGTAGTAAAATAAAGAGTCCAGCCGAACTCTGTTGAAAACAGTTGTTTATTTCATTGGAATGGATCACAGACACAAGACAGCTCTGCTCGACTCTAGCTGAGAAAAATGCAAATGCAAAAAAAACTTGCACCAATTCTTCTGCACATCTGATAAACAATCCGTGAATGTAAAATTCAAACTTTTCCAATAACAACTGGAATTTGTGACGTTCAAAACACATTCAGTAGATGGCTAATTAAACACACGCAAAATAAAATGTCTTAAAAATGGTTTTAGTGTGGATGTTAACAGTTAAAATCAGCAGTATGAACATTTTGTATTGCTATTTTAAGTGTTGAATGGATTCAAGTAAGTTTAATGGTAAAGAGTTTTAACTTATCAGGCGAAAATAGAAAGGCAACAAAATAAGTGACGATTTATTACTACTTCTGTAGTGTATTACAAACTTTCAGCATTTACAAAATATAAACATCTCACCTTGAAGCATGTCTTTGCTGTTTAAACGGCTATATATTTACATCAATGTGTCGTTTTTTTCTTATCAGATGCTGCTCATTTCAACATGAGTTTATATTTTTACATCCGCAAACAAACGAGCAATCCAAAAATTTATATTTCTTCTAAATATGTACTTGACTCAGACTCACTCCTCTATACAGGTGCTGCAAAGACTGAGGTGCAGACTAGGACATGTTCGGTTCTGCATTAGCAAAAATTCAGGACAACCAAAATAAAAGATCAAAGACATGAGCATAAAAAGTTCATACCATTAGCATTTATTCCTCCATGAATGCTCCAAGAACATTCGTGGGTGAGTAACTGGCATTGTAACACTGCAATGGTGGTGTGCTTTGCATTTCAAGGCTCATTTTTGTGGTGTTTTTAGGCAAATTACTAATTTTGCCTAAAAACGCGGAATTTTAAAAAATTGGGGAGAAAACATCTGGAAACTGTAGGAAACCTAAAGTAAAAAAAGTTAAGATCAGTTGAAAAAGGTTAAATCATGACAGAACATCACAAGAATACCTCCTGGAATGCAACAAACACCACAATGAAGTGAAACAACGGGCACATCAGCAGGGACAATCCAGCTCTTCTGTCCCCAAGAACTCCCCTAACATCAGTTCTTGTTGACCATAGGCTGACTCTAGGTATGGATGTCCCTCTTTAATATGCATTTTCCTTCCCCTTTCCTGGTGCCTCTGCTCTAACCCATTTGGCTCCACAAGCGTTGTTTGGATTTTGGCTTTTGGAGCCATGGGGGACAGAGGAACTGGCACGAAGCTGTGGTAAACGACCAGTGGCGAAGTCAGGACCTCTACGTGGGGCGCTTGAGGAACACCACTATCTGGTGGCTGGACTGGCAGTTGTACATAGCTTCCTGTGCCGGGATCAAAGAAGGTTTTTGTCTTGACTTGTACTGGCAGGTCAACAAAGAAGTACTGCCCTGAGTTTGGATCCTGAAGGAGCTTTCGTTGGGTCATAGGGATGGACTGCGTGAGAATGGCATGTTCCATGCTGGACTGACGAGAAAACTGGCTGGTTTGGCTTGACTGGCGGGACAGAGGCGGAATCTCAGTGCTATATGCATCAATACTTTGACTTCTCCTTAGGGGGGCACCTCTGCTCTGCTTGTCGGCAGCTCTACCTCTCTGTTGAAGCTCATGCATGATGGATTTCTCAATGCGCTGAGTCCTGGGTTCAAGCTTTTCGCTGGCTGGGATATCAGCACTAAGCCTACGCTCTACTTTACCTCCCAGGTACCTGTCAATGCTCTGTGATCGATTGAAAGGCCTGTCTGACATAGGCCTCTCACTGATATGAGCTTTGTATACCGGCACATTACTGATGACGCTGTCATTGCTGTAATCTCTGTGTTCTGGCTTCTCTCGAGGATGTCTGTCTGTGCTCCGACCTTGTCTTTCCAATGATGGATTGGGTCGTTCATCAGTTCTTTGGCTGTTGCCTTCCACTGAATCCCGACTCTGCCTCCGAGTCCTGTTAGTTTCTATTTTGTTTTGATTGTGGTTCTCATTGTAGGATTCACGCTGGGGATTCTTGTCATTTCTGTGGTTATTTGAATTATGACGACTGCCATCTTTGTGCTTTTTCTCACTACTCCTGCCAGTTTTAGCGTTGCCACTGCTTTTGTGCTCCAATTTATCACTCCTCACCTTTTCAGCTCTGCGCTTGCCACTGCTTTGAGATGACTTTTGTGATGATTTCTGGGACTCTTCCTTCTTCATCCTTCTGTTTGTTAGTTTAATGGCTTTTTGAACCGCTTTTTCAGATTTTGGTAAGACTGCTGGAGGTTTGGGCAACCCAGTTTGACTCTCATTGCCACTGGAAATGAATCCCGAGTGCTCACTAATGTCCTTTGTCATTTCACTCTCTTCAAGGACTTTAGCATTTGTCACTGCATCATCAGTTGGGTCAACAGTACTAGTTGGTAAACTCTCAATATCTTCAGATGATGGGGTCACCCTGAAAAACCTTTCTTCTTCCTGTGGGACTATTAGAGAGTTTTCAACTTGGGATGTCTTGGGGCTTTCGTTTTGGATATTTGAGGACACTGTCAAGAACTGTGGTGATTTGCTTGTTGAAATATCTATAGGTTTAAAGACTTCAGGTGGAGTTATGATGATATTGTTGGTAGAAGTGTCATTTACCAGTGAGAGCTCAGGGTTTTCCCTTGTCTGATTTAACTTTTTGTCTGATACATTGTTACTACCTCTTGGAGACCAGGGTAAAACAGGTTTCTTTGTCTTACTATTAAAACTGTTGTCTTTGACTTTGAACAAGGCCGGGATTCCCAAAGTTGGAGAAAAAGTACTGGAAGATGATGTAGTTGAATTGCTTTCTTCATTGCCAAGTTTTTCATCTGTGATGACAATGTTTTTATCCATGCTATCCATATGATGTAGGTCTGGTTGGTTTTGTGTGGACTTCAACTGTTTATTCATGCCTTCCAGCTCGCTTTCGTGATTGTTTAAGCAACAATACCCCACCCCACCTCCATTTGAATTGCTTTGGGAAACAGGTTGTCCCAGTTCAATCACCTCCTCCACCCCAGCTGGTGAGTTCTCTAAAGAGTGGAAGACATTTGACTCAGTCTCTGTGGTTCTGTGCAGTGTACTTTCCACAGAGAAGTAGGACGATTTGGAGGACAAGCTCGCTTGATCAGGTGGGCTCTGTGCAACACTGACACCTTTTATCAGCAGCAAAGGTGATACAATGTTTCTGGGGATTTCACCAAGTTCTTCCGCGTCTATAGTTACATCCTCACTAGTTATTTTGAAATGTTCATCTGGTTTCAAGTTCTTGATCAGATCGTCATCTTGTTTAATTAAATAGTCTGGTTTCAAGGGGGCTTTTCGTTTCACCTTGCAGGACTCCTGAGTGTTAGCATGACTTCCAACTGTGACTTCTCTTTTTGGACTTGTGTTAATCACTGAATTGTTAACTAACCCATATGTAAATGCCACTGCTGCAGTGTTTTTTACCTCATCCTCCCTCTCTTTTGAAGAGGTTTCTCTCTGACTAGGTAGAGCTTCCTTAGTATCTGCGCTTACATATATTTTAGGGCCTGTCCTAATGTCACATGATTGCTCTTCACTCCTTTCAAAATTTTCATTTTTACCAGAGCCATCCACCAGATCTTTGTCACTTGTTGCGCTCCCATCTCCTCTACTAACTCCTTTTTTGCTCCTTGGTGGAACAGGAGGAGCATTTAAACCTTTGTCTTTCCTTTCATTTATCAAATATTCCTTACTGTCTTTACACACCTGCGCTGCCGTTGCTGGTAAACTGACATCGCGATTATGAGCATGATTATCAACTGACTTTTCCCCAACATCTTTATCTTTTAGGCGTAAATTTTGCTCATTTCCTGCTTTGTTCACATCCGGTAGAGCTTCCCTACTTCCCAATCCGAGGGTCTCAACAAGTCTAGTTTGGCTTGATACTCTTAAGTCCCCTAATCTTTGTTTTCGGTTTTTCTCCTGAAGTGGCGAAGTGCTGTTATTCTTTTCCCCTCTTGGTCTAGTCATACAGTCTTTATAAGCTTTACCATCCTGCAACCATGTTTCACAACCTTCATCTAGAATGTTGTTTTCAGATGCTACAACTGCCTCCTGCTCTGTAAATTTATTCCTTCTCTCCCGCTCTGAGATAATCTCCTCAAGTGCCATTTTAGCTTTGTCATAATTATCATTTAGAAGTGCTTTGTTCACAACAAAATTACTGTCTACCTTTGTGAAGACCTCCTGCTTGCTCTGCTCCTTCTCTGCAAATATTTTTCTCTTAGCTGACGTGTTTCCTCTCATCGATAGCATACCTCTCTTAATGTTACGAAGCTCCCTGGAAATCAAGTTGTTTTTAACCTTTGCCTCCTCCTCAATGCTAAAAACCTCCTGTTTGTTCTTCACATTCTCAAGCACGCGATCACCAAGTCGTGCTCTTTCCAGCTCTTTCAAAGCCTGCAAATCATTAAAAATATGCTCACTATCTCTTATGTCTCTTATTGACTTTACTTCAACATCCGCCTCCATTTTTGAATTCACGTTCAAGTTGCTTTCCTTGCATTCCTTTGCTTGCTCATCATCTGTCAATGTATATCTCTGATGTTTGATAAAATTGTTCTGTCTGGATGAGAAGACATGATTAGGTTTGCCTTGTTTATGGACAGGTTCATGTTCTTTATTTGGTAAATCTGGTTTTGCATCTACCAAATCACTATTAGAGGTTTTGTCAGCATAACGTCTTCGCTGCTTGTCAGGAGACAAGCAGAACTGCAGATCTGATTTAGCAAAAGTTCTTTTTGGTACTGGTGGAGGCTCTTTGCTTATGTTGCTATTTTTGCTAACCAGTGTTGTATCAGATGGTTCATTTAGCAATAACCCATAGTTGTTTTCTGTTACCAAACTATCCGTCCTGCTTTCAAAGGGCTCTTTAGAAACTCTCTGATCCCTTTCCTTCTGCCTCATTACATCTGCGTCTGGTATCTGCTTGCTGATGCTGTCTGAATGACTTGCTGATCGAGCTTTATTTTTGGCTGCATTAATTGCTTCCTTTGCGGCTCTGATTACATTTGTTGTACTAATGGTTTGGCCACCTGTGTTGTCTTCCTGTGAAGCCAGCTGAACTGCAAAGCCCTTTGAATCTTTCACTGGCCATTCAGTTTTCTCTGGGACATTTGGCTGTGTTTTCTCCCCTGATGACAGCCCCCCTCTCTCCAGTATGTGGGGTGAAATTATGGGTGAATAATCTTTGATGACATTTAAAGTACATGGCGAAAGCCCTGTGTTTGTTGGCAGTGCATTTGGAGAAAGCTCTCTGTTTTTTGCATTAATCATTAAATCAGCGTTAGTCGAAGTGTTGTTGCTTGGGGGTACTTGCAGATATTTCAGATCACTGTCAACAGGATTGGCTTTCTTGTACAAGTTCAGGGATGGATAGTTTTGCTTTTTTGCCATTGGACTCTTGTTCTTCTTTAAGGATATAAATGATGAAATGGAATTCTCCTCTCCAAGATTGCTATTGTCAGCATCACATTTAGCCTGCAGTAAATTTGCCAACAAATAGTCATCTGATAAAGGCTTGTCATAGCAATGCCCCGTAAAATCAACATTTGATGGGGATACAATATGTTCCAAAACAGGGTCGCTAACTGTCTGCCCATCTTTGGCCGGTGTACTTAAGCCAGAGCCACTGCCCTCAGAAGGAGGATGATTTGCATTATCTGAGAGTGGAGATTGGACACCACCTTCAGAAAGCTCCAGAGTTTTGAATTTATGTGGGCTATATCGACTCTTCACCCTCTTCCTGTTGTCTTTCAAGTTGAAGAGGATGCTCGATGCGAGCGATTTGTAGGTTTCTCGCTTGACCGGAAGTTCAGGAGTCACTTTGGCCTCGGAGTGAGGCCTGCTCAGAAGGTCGAGGACAGAGGGTGAGAGAACTGCCTGGAGGATTTCTGAAGTTTCTGTTGGCTGTCTGGAGGGAATGATGGGAGTCATCAGTTGACAGATGCTAAATGGTGTAGAGGCTGAAGAGCTTACTTCCTGAATTGCCATCACTTCCACAGATTCAGCGTCCTTTTTCACCACCAAAATGTTTTCATCCATCAATTTTGAATTACTTTCTTGAGGTGGTTTACGAAGTTGATTTGCTGGGATCACACTTTTTGCCCGGGGGCCATTGCGTCTCCATGGGGCAGCAGTCTTATCCCCTCCATCTGAGGAGCATCTCTTCTCAGCCAGAGGGGCCGCAGACTTTGGCAGGACTTTTGGTGGAGGAGGGGCTGGGCCGGGTTCAGGGACTTTGGCGGTGGACGGTTCAACTCTTACTTTCTGGCATGACTGTACCTCCTCCGTATGCAGGATCTCTGATGTATGTGCCTCAGTCAGCTCCTTGTAAAAGGGCAAGTCGTACCACTTAGGAACATTGTCAGCACAGAGAATATCGGAGACTGTGTTGTCTTGGCCAAAGGGGTACCGGTTCAAATCTGTCCATGTTTGGAAAGGACTAAACTCGCTGTGGAGGAAAAAGTTTTTTATGTTCAGTTTTCTAAGCTTTGCTGTGGATTTAGCATTTTTTATCTTTGTCAGATTACCAGATGGAAGATTGACATCCTTGCATTTTTTATTAGAAGAACCACAACCAGACTTATTGTTCTTGTAATGTCTATTGGTGAGACTAGTGCGATAGTCAGACGAAAATTCTGAAAGCTCTCTTTCTATGCTGCGAAGTGCCGATTTATCCCACGATTCACCATTAGAGTCCGTCATACCTCCATTCCTTTCCTCTGCGACGCTTAGCACCTTGAGGAAGGATGACATGTGGGATATGTCATCCTGTTGCTGCTGCTGTTTGCACGGCTGAGCATCGTCTTTATCCTGTTTGTGTTGTCCTGCTTTTTTAGATTCCTTATGTGGGTTCTTTTTAAAGGGCTCCCCTGCTAAAGGCTTGAGGCAGCTGTACGGCGAGTATCCATACAAAAATTCGTCGTTGTACACTGCATCGTCCCCGACACAGAGACTACGGAAGGCCCTGTCGGTTAGGGTGCTGACCTCTCGATCCGTCTCGTCCATAAACAAGTCCGTGAAGCCGTTGGGGAAGCGATGGTGTAGCATGCTTCCCATCCGGTGGTTTATGTGTCGCTTCTCCACGCAACTCATGGTGTCATCAAGTTTCTTGCTATTTTTTCATCACCGGACTTATGTCCTGTGTTGCTGCTGCAGCTCAGTGGGTCTTTCCCCTTCGCTCACACCAACATCAGTGAACTGTTGGGATCTGTCTTCACCTACAAAGAAGCCACAATAAACAATGTCAGTAAGGCAATGTGTATTACAGGGTAAGTAGTTAGAACCTGGAAAAACTCATGTAATGAACCAATCGAGCATTACATTATGACCAGTATTGACTAATCTGTGGCTATGCTCCATCAAACTGCAATGCATTGTGCACCGACACTTTTTTTTTTTTTGCAAATATATCCACATTAATGCACCAATTTTTACTTCCCACATGCATCCATGAGCCTATAGTCAATCACTGGTCATAATGATATGCCTGATCTCGATATTTTGAATGAATTTAAAGGGATTTAATCTGCTGTTGCACTAATAACCTTTATGTACACAACATGTGGTGGCTTGGACCAAGCTGGAGCTATGCAGGCAGCAGACAAACACTTCAGAGCATGCACTTGGCTATTTTAAGCAATATGTGCTTCAAGCTGTTAGCACCAACTGCACTGCTGTTTCACTTAAAGAAATATAGCTTTGCTCCATTTACAGGTAAAATTAAAAAAAATAAATACATGAACTTGGTCCATATGATTTCTAAAAAATACAACTGCATCCCATATGTACAATTCTTTTTATCTGGAAGGTTTAAATCTGAGAAGCTAACATCCAGACTATTGCAAGCAAATGCAAAGATATTAAAATTTCCAGCAGTTAAGATATAGCATGTGGCACAGGAAATGAGACACAATCAATTACAAATCTCAGTCTACCTCAGCAACAGCTGCTCTACTGTATCTCACTCTTGCTACCCTGAGTTCTCAGAATAGTTCAGTAACCCATTTATACCTCCTGACCTGAGAGCCTGCCACTCACATAAAACCTAAGGCTTTAATCACTCATGCAAGCATCTCTTAAAAGAAAACGACTTTGACCAAATGAATAGTGAATCTTGCTTTTTGAAATATAATAACACATAGGAAAACAGAAGCATTATGTCTATAAATGTTCACATTCACTTTGATGAATGGCCTGATGAAAAGTGGATGATCAAGACGAATTATTGTTGAACTAACCATACTTTCCTTTGTGAACAACTTTACGGACATGCTCAGATTTATTCAAAGTGAATTTCTGTCAAGTTGTTCCCTAACCTCAAGTATGAAGATGTGTTTTTTGGGGGACAGTAAGTTTGTAAAAAAGTAGATAAATCATTGAGTCATTGGGAAACTAACAAATGTTTTTTTTTTTTTTTTTTTTTTCACAAATTTAGCCTTCGGAAAATCTTAACCACAAATTCTTATAGCTCTGCCATCCAACTCTTATTTGTCGTTCGCCAGGCACCAATATTGTTTGGAAGCCATCAACGCTAAATCACAGTTAGATACATCCAGCAATCCAAACTAACAGAACTGTAGTTACAAGCAACCTATTTGGTTGAGAAAAAAAAAACCTGGAGCAACCTTAACAGTCTCCTGTGACAGTTTACATTTCATATCAATTATAATAGTCCTGCAAGCGATGGATTTAAACATTTTCAGTTAAGTTGTTTGAAATGACTGAAGCTAGCTTATCCGGGGATTGACTTTGACCAGTGGTTAGCCTTCAAACACTGTACAGTTGTGTAGCTGAGAATAAAAGCGGCAAACTTAACAAAAGCCTTTTGTTAATTTGTAGTTACAGTGGACCCCTGCCTATTTGCGGTTTAGTATTCATGGATTCACCTATTCGCTGATTTTCCACTGGTATGTGACTAATTTATTCATGGGAAATGCACCTAATATTTTGTCAAAGAACATATCTAAAAGTTTTGACCGGAAATGCAGATTGGGAAGCTAAAATACCGTGGCATAATGCTATTTGACATGCCATTGGCTGGCGTTTTGGGAGTCATTTATTTTCTTTAGCACTGCTACTCTTGAGCGAAAATAAGGAAGATTGTAAATGTTAGCTTCTGCAATAGTGCCAAGACAGATTGTATGTGTAGCATTGTATTGTACTTAATACTATAGCATTGTGCCCAACAGAGATAATCATTTTCAATTTGAGCTGAATCAATTGCTAATATTAGCTTCCATAACTACCAGTAAACTTTCCACTGCTCTGAAGCGACCTGAGAAAACAGACACAGACTAAACTGTTTCTTTTTAAATTTTTGTGATTTATTGTTTGATAACATACACTGTACCCCATGGAGATAAACATATAATGCGAGTTGTTTTTATTGCTAATATTAGATCAAACAATGTCAATTAAGCTAGCAGTTAGATCGTCAAGGCTCTAAAGTGTTTTGCCCTGACAAAATAGCAAACAATTTAACAGTCTGTTATTAGATTGTAGTAATTTAATTTCAATAAAATGGAGTTGCATCCCATAGACATTTTTAACTTAGTTTTAATCACTAAAATTAGTTTTAATCACTCAAACATATTGTCCATTTAGCTAGAAGTTAGCTTTCCACCACTCTGGGGATTTCTACACATTTCTACAAACTCAGTTAAGAGAACTATTACTATTGTCTTTTTTTTCCATAATATCCAGACAGTTCAATTCACCAGGTAAAAGTCTCAAGACCTTATTGACTTCACTGTATCTAAGGGCAGACTTACTGAATATTTTGGCTTTCTAGGACCTCTTGGTTGCCAGCAATCTTCTAACTCTCATAACTAGATATCAGTTAGCAGCCACGGTACTTTCCCAGCATCTGCTTGTGTATTTATACTTAAAAACTGAGATAGCCAAACTAACTGTACTGTAAAAAGACTCAAACTATAAAGCGTAGATATTCTTTTTCATTGTAGGTGTTACATTATGGGTGAAATGAATAAGACAACATGTCTGTTTAGTGGTTTATAAAGTAAGCAAACACATGAATGTTTAGCCCCAACACTACGAAACACTATGAAACGTTCAGTGTCGGCCATTTATCACATATTAACCATTTAATTTTAGTTCTTTCTTACTTTGGTGATGGGTGTGTCATGCTCACAGCAACAGGTCTACCATCACTAAAGTACGGAGCTAAGTCCAGCAATCCAGAGCAGCACCTGTAGTCAATACTCCAGTTAGTAATTCCTCATCACTAACATTTTTTTTTTCTAAAGTTGCGTGTTTAAGATCTAGGACAAAGAAAACTCACCTCAGTGAGTCAAGCCCCTGGATCCATGTTCAAATGCGCTGGTGTGGCCGGCCTGCTCAGCGCGAGCTCACAAGGTACTAAAATAGACGCACAAGTCAGTGTGGCCAAACTGAGCAGCAACACAGGACCCGGCTTGATGCCTCTCATTGGAATAACCAGTAGGTGTCGAGTGGCAGGGTAAGACGGGCCAGCCGCCATGAAATGGACACTGTCATTGGTTATTTTTGTAACCAAGCATTCAGATCTGATTGGTTCTTGCATCGATCTTCTCTTTACTGTCTGGTACCTTTGAAAACAAGACTTGTCATAGAAGAGGAGGGAATGACTAGTTTGGACAATATAAAGTGGCTGGAGGGTGAACTTAGCTGGTTACAACACTGGCTTATATTTAGCTGCCAACTTCTATTGCCTGAGTCACTCAAAGAAACGAGTGTTTGATATTGCACATTGCCTCACAAAAGTCCAGATTAGGCTTGCTGGGTGCAGACGTCTGCTGACTGGCATGACCAAGGCAGGGATGGACTCATTCTTGTTGCTCAAGCTCTGTTTACAAGGCCGTGATGTGGAAATGTGTGACCGGATAGTCTAGTTTTAGGACTGATGCAGCTGTTGTTGCTGTGTGATTATGCTGAAACTTAGGAAGGGTGTTGTGTTGACTTATTGTGCCTCGTGGAAGGATAATATATGTGATTTATGTAACAGATCATCTCTGCGCATGCCGAAAGTAGAGATGTTTTTATTACTCCAAGCTCTACTGCTCTACAGGGGTGTCCAAAGTGGGTCCTGGAGGGCCGGCATCCTGCATGTTCTAGTTCTCTCTCTGGTTTAACGCATCTGGATCAAATGATGGCTCATAAGAAGGTCTGACATGCTGAAAAGGTTGTTATTACCACCAGGGAGAGAACTAGAACATGCAGGATGCCGGCCCTCCAGGACCCACTTTGGGCACAACTGCTCTACTGTATGGCTCAATGCAATTGTTAAAGCTATTAACAGCTATCTTTTTACTAATGCCAATAAAGTTGTTAAAGTTGTTTTTTCCACTTTTCCCATATTATTAATGTGGAAACACTACCAATGTTGCTTCAACCTCTGTAAAATGATACAGAAAATGGTCTTCAGGTTTTTCCCATAAGCCATTAAAGAAAGTAACATTTTTAATGCATCTGTCCTTGTAATAATGACTGCACATTATTATCACATGTACAGCAGTTTCACAAATTCATGCTTCCTGTAAAAACTTCTATGAAAAGGCACTGTGCATCCATAAAAACTATCAAAACATAGAATAGTAAATAATGCAGTTTTATGGTATTTATGAAAGTGGAGGAGGAGGTTTGGATCGAAGCACATTCATGAATTGGAATAATCCAGTCCAAGTCCAGACAGAAATCCAACTGATAGTCTGACCTTAAACACTTCATCCAAGCTTGGGCAAAAAAATTCTGTCTCCAGATGTAAACAGCTGATAGATATGCTACATCAAAAAATGGCGAATACCAATGCATGAGATGGTCATTTGCACAAAATCTAGAAAACCAAGCTAGATTCTTTTTCCTTCACAATTGTATGCTAATGTTTATTGCTCCCAATAAAACACATCAAAAAGGTGTAAATACTTTTGCAGGGCGCTGTGTGTGTTTTTGATACGCAGTGAACTGGACAGCGGACTTCCCCTTTTGTCATGGACTAAATAAGCGATGATGTTCTGTGAAATCAAAGTGTGAAGAAGTAGGTCAGTGTAGAAGTGAAACCGTGTGAACCTTGTGAATGAGGACCTTAGGGATGTAGCACAGATGCTATCTTCTTTGTTGAAGCAACTCGCGATGCTGGTTTTCAGCAGGTGTAAAGGAAGTTAGTTTGTATTGCTGTGTGTGGAGTTTGCAATAATTGAAACTAACCAAGGCTGACGAGGCAATTAGCAAAGATCAAGGCTCGCTTATCAAAATACGCTTTTGAAAATGAGATTTAAAGCTGAAGAATGCAACTTTTATAGATCTGTAAAAAAAAAAAACAAAAACATTAATACAATATGTTTGTTACATATCTATTAAAACTGTCTCCATATTGTGACAGTTTGCTCTGAGGCAGATAATCTGTTAAATCTGTTAATCTCTAACTTTGGGTTGCATCTGGAAAAATGCACCGTTCCCGACCAAAGACAGCCAATCAGAGCTAGGAGGAAGGTCTTAGCGCTGCCAATCAACCACATGTGTGCACTGCTAAATGCGCTAAAGGTGGAGAAACAACTCGCCGTGGGGAGGGAGGATGAGCAGCGCCACACGAGATTGTGACCACCAGCTCTAAGACCCGCCTCCTGGCTCTGATTGGTTGTTTCTCATTACCAAAGGGAGCACTGGGTGAAGGTAAAGTAGCTAAATTTTTTTTTCTTCACATATCTGTCTCATAACATTCTGTTACAACACAGTTTCAACAAATATGTAAAAAAAAAAAAGATGTATTTTTTTTAAGTTACATGCTGCAGTTTTTCTTATTGGTCTGATGTAACAATGTAATATTTCAGCAGCTCAGATCAACTCACCAGAAAGATGAATGGGTATTTTAGCACTTTGCACTGATCTGATGGTTGAATAACCTAAATACCAGATTAAAAATAATAAATATATTTGCTGTTGTGCTCATATGTTTATTTATTAAATAATTTAGCAGCATTGGGGGTTTGTTAATTTTTTTGTCATCATGGTTTTCTATTAAAATGCATGTAATTGCGATTAATTACAAACTCTGCATTTTACTTGATAAAAAATGTGATATTGAGTTCTACAACTAATCTAAATCATATGTCTTGATGGTGTTTAAAAGAAAAAAATTGAATTTTATTTATTTATTTTGTCCCCTAAAATAATTTTTATGTTTTGGTTTTGCTAGTTTAATGTTTCAACCCAATTTTGATATTAGACAAAGATAAAGAGTATATATAATATGCAGTTTACAAATGATGATTTCATTCATTAAAAGAAATAAAGTAATCACTAAATGATGATTTAGCTGATTAAGAATTTTTGGAAAGTTGTGTTTGATTTCCATACCAATAGTTTATTGCAGTACCTGTGCAATCATGAAATAGTTTTTGTAGTGGTTGATTTTAATATTTTTTGGACAACCTAGAACATTTGAGTGACAAACGGTCAAAAACAGAAGAAGCTTGAAATGGGTAGATACTTTTTTGAAGCACTGCGGTTAAAACCATATTTGTCCACATGCTGAATAAGTGAAGCTATTGTACGCTGAGCGCAGAGTTTACGACATAATCAGCAAAACTTTGAAACCACAAAACACAGGAAGCTGTAAGTCTTTTGTACGAAAGTGTCAGAGCTCTTTGAGAAGTCAGTAAGTGCAGCAGAAACTCCCAGAGATGAAGACAGATCAGTTCCCTGGGTGCATGCCAGCCGTAATCAAAGCTTTCCTGATTACTGGTGAGTGCAACGAACGCCTCGTTTTCCTCTGGTGAAAAAGCTGCATCACTTTTAGAACCCAAAAGTGATGCAGCAAATTGGCGAGTCAGGGTGACAATGGCAAGTTGTCACCCTGACAAGTCAAGAGTCTTGTCACGAGTCTAGAAGTAACTTGGAGAGGTCACAAAGACGGGGCTAAATTAGAACCTTGAATTACAAATTCTGTCTTTTTGCAACAGATTGGATTTCAATTACTTTATAACCTTGTAACGACCAGCTAAGATACACACTAAAAACCCTCGAACTGAAAAGGAGGAACTCTTCTTTGACACTGACATAATGGCAAATTTTATTAAGGTTTGTACTCTGAGGTAGAACCTCACATGGTTCTAAAACAAAAAAGATAATGTATGTTTGACAGCTATGAAGGTTAGGAAAACAGCAGCCATCTTAACTCACATTTTTTTTATGTATTAAATATTTAATTTTGATGGACAAAAATAACCTTCTGTAGTTTGGTTAACGTGTCGTCATGAATTACATCTATGGAAGGTTCATACTGGTTTGATCACCACCATTTTGTTCAAATCTAACTTAGATGTCTACTGAGCTTATCAACACAGCTCTACCCTATCTCAGCCTGGGTGTCTATGATTAACTTAGATGTGGTTTAGACTCGTTTTTAACCTAAGCCAGTTAGCGGCTTCAGCTTCAAACGTGCGATGCAGCCAAATCAAAAAAATTACTTCAACTAAGTGTGAAAAACATTAAACATGAGAGATTTTGATGGATAAATTATCTGTAAAATACATGACCGTGTGGGTTGTTTGAGTATTTTGGTTTGTTTCCAATTTTCCACTTTTGGACATTTCCTTGTTTTTGCTTTACTCCCTGCATATTTAGTTATTCCTTCTACTTAGCTTATTTTTTCTTTTCTTCCTTTATTGTATTTTTCTTGGTTATTGTTAATTTCCTGTCCAGCTCAGTTAAAGTTTTATATTAGCCCCAGCCTGCCTGCCTGGTCTCACCTCACAGCTGCACCCTGTTTCTAATTTGTCAAGTGATCAAGCTCCTCACTTTCGGTCACACTCTGCTGGACTCTTCTGTTCATTCCCACCGTTCCCTCTTTATTTCCCGGTTTATCTTGTACTGCCTGATCTTTTTGCCTGATCCCGGTGAGCCTAGTTATAGGTTCATAATTATTATTAACAGAACTTTACTTCACCAATAGATGCCTGTTCCACCTTCATTTGGGTCCGACCACAAAACGACGACAGTATTGAATGTTGGGTAATGAATAACACATTGTTAATTGTGCTTTCCAACACTATTTTGTGTTCAGCTTTTCTTTCGGTTTTACATTTACTTTCCATCTCAGAAAAAAAATATTTACCCCATTAAAGATTTCCTGTTTTTGGGGAGAGGACTTTGACACGTAAATATTTCAGATCATCACACTAATTGTAAAATCAGACAGAAATAACCTAAGTAAATCCAACAAGTAGTTCTCAACTGATTACATTTATTAAGGAAGAAAAGTTATCTAAACCAATATTTCAGCGAATGCAATAAAAGATAAGTGAAAATTAGGGCAGAGATTTTAGCACTTTAATTTTGATTAATTTATTCCATACCCTTTAACATGTCAAAAAATTTTCACACGGGTAATAGCTTTTATTTTTGATGTTTAAACAAAGGTTCTGGCCGGAAACTTTGTATTAGCTCATTTCTGGTACGCCCATAAATCCGTCGCACAAACGCACCCTACAACCGCATACAACTTCATTAATTTTTTTTATTGAATCCCATTGCTTGTGAAAATAAATAACATAATTAGAAAATAAACTGTGAACAATAGTTCACAGCATGTATTAGAACAGTCCAAAGTGCTCCAAGTTCCAACTATATGCTGTTTACTTGACATTTGAAAGACGCAACTAGCTCAGCAGACACTGTAACTTGTATTAAATAGTTTTTTTCTATTCTACTGCTGAGAAATCAGATCTTGGTGTGTCTTGTAACATTGAGTGAATTAACGATTTAGTGCAAGGGGTCAATACAAAGCATTGGGAGTAAATGTGTTTCCCTGTTAGACACCACCCACTATGTAAGAGGTCACACCCTGGCCACTGGAAACTTTATCTGACACTCTGAAGGCACTCAGCATATCGAGCTGATGTGACTGAACTGATTTGTATTTCCTTTTATAAGTAGGAACATGTTACTCCTGCTCACTTTCATGTGGTTTAGATTTGACGTATCTTCCATACAGTAACGACTCATACAGCAAAAGTTAAGAGTAAGAAGCGTGGCGATGCTCGGGCTGCGAGAGATTTCCTTACTGAGCATTTCTGCACTGTTTTTGCAGCGCAGTTCCCACAGCACCACTCCACCTATTTTGGCTCCAGAGCCAACAACTGGGGGACCAAGTGCTTGGCTGATGGGTGTCATAAATTTTAGTTTTCCTCCTCTGCCCTCGGTGTCCTCGGCTAGATTAACTAGCAATGACAGCTGACCAGAACTCACTCAAGATTTATAAAAACAAAACACACACAAAAAAAACAACCTAAGCAGAATTTTATTCACCAAAGTCAGCAATTTTGGTTGTTTTGGGGTATCACGCAAACTTTGTGTTGTAGTTTTTCTTTTTGTTACTCGATTATAATTTGATGTCCAGTAAGACTGAGGCAGCAAAGTTGTAGAAGTAAGTAACACTGCCAAATACTAGCAGTCACTTAAACCCAATGTTTTTGACAAATTTTTAAGGAAAATTTGCAATAAGCTTACAATTTTGCGTTAGCACAAAAAAATGCGGGAATCTGTTGATTTTGCATAAATTCCCACAACCATAAAATCACAAAACACCAGAAGGATTGACTATTTCATGCAGTAGGCTCTGTGTGTTACCAGTGGTGCCCCACAGCGGGTGCCATGGCCCCACTTAAGAAATATTGGCCACACATTTCAGACAATGAAATATTATTTCAAATTTGTTTAGTCAGATCCATAATAAGCATGTTATATCTATATCTATCTTAGTTATGTGGAAGTTGTTGATTAAGGTCTGAATTTCGTTTTCAGGTGTAGTCTACACATGTGTCTGTAGGTACTGTATTTGAGGTAGGAGCCAGAAGTCAGAGGTTTACCTCTCTAACCACAGACAACATGGCAGCATGGAAGCAGCGCCTCGGTTCCGTCTGAGCAGAACAGAGAGAAGACAAACAGCAAACAGATGCTGTGATTGTTAAAAAACAGGAAATAGTGATGCTCTAAAAGAAAGACAGGCTGATCAGTGTTCAGAATACCCCTGACTAAATTAAAACAATAAGTCAAATCTACGGCTGCAAATGTTTGACCCAGAAATGTTATTTTCAAAGTGCTGCTTGTGCATCAATGCACCCCAGGCAGGTAGGTGTGCAAAATAAGTGTCACGATAGAGCTCGGCCTTATCTGATCGCAGCGACAAACAGCTGTGGGTTTACAGTCTTCCTGTTTATGCAGAACACCATCTGTGCGCTGAAAATAATAAAGTCGAATCTCTGTTTTTCAGATTGTCTGCTGGTGAACGTAAAAGGAGATGGAGGAGAGTCTGACGAAAAGCTAGGTGGGTCAACAAAGAATGAGCTAACTCTTTGGCTAGAGCTGAACAGCGTGTAGTATTAAAATATATTTTATTTTCAAGCAATTTTTGGTAGAAATGGTTAATTTAAATACGAGGCAAAAAAAAAATGATGGTAATTGTGGAAAACACTATTTTTACCAGGTACAATCATCAGGTTTATTCATATGTTATGAATAATCATTATTGATTGTCGGACAATCAATAATGAAGCAGGTCTGGGTGAAAAGCTCTGCCAGGCAGAGACAACACTTGAGTTTTATACCAAGGATGAGGAATTCAAAACAAGGGCGAGACAGTCTGGTCCTGATGCAGCTGCAGAAAACAACTTCCAACCTTCTACTTGTAACCCAAATAGTTCTTTTGGTGAGAGTTCACAGGCATTTAATATAACATGATCAGCAGACGTTAACTTGTAGTAATTTTCCACCACAGTAATGTAGATACTTAGTGTGCAAATTAGCAAATTTGGAATTTGGAAAAAACACCGACCACTAGGTGGTGACAAAGTGCTTCCTGTATGATTATTAGTACGTGTGAAGTATCCATTAAAAGTGAATAGGAGCAGCAGTTAGCAGCAGTAAGCCAACTACTGAATAAGGCATATTTGAGAGTAAAATCTAACAATTCAAAAAGATTTGAGCAAATTTCATAGAAATTATGTATAGAGTTCAAAAATGTTGCAGGGGTGAACAGTTCTTGTAAACTGTTTTCTCAACTAAATCCGTGTGTTGCTGTGCTAAGTCTCTCTAATCAACAGTTCCTCTTCTGGATGTTCTGGTTTACAGAGATATCTTCTTATCTCCACAGAAAATGACACGTTGTCTTTGTTTATATAATCTCTCACTTTTACTTTCTATAGAGGTTGTTTTTGAATTAGAAAGTGGAGCTGAGAGCATAGACTTGAACATTCACCCATCTCCTCAAATAATACCTTAACTACAACCCCAAAAAGTGTAGCGACAGCATAAACAGCGTTGTTGTGCATACAGTGGCTTGCAAAGATAATCGCACCCCCTTTTTCAGGTTCGGGTTGTTACAAACAACACACACAGTTTCTGTTCTACCATCACCGCCATGAACTGTGGAGTCAAATTCTACTCCACAGTTCATGGAGTAGAATTTGACCAACACATTTGACCAACAAATGTGCTGCTTTGATCAACACATTTGCTTTGTGTGTCGGTCAAAGCAAATGGTGAAAATGTCGAAAAGCACCCACTTTTGAGCATGGTGGAGGATTTATGATGAAGAGGGCCTGTAGGATATTGAACCTTGTAAAACTAAGTGGCATCATGAACTCTTTGAAAATACAACCAGAGTTTTATGATACAGACTAGCGGTCATCGGTAGCAAAAACAACATAGAAATAGTTCAGCAGACAGAAAACCAACCATCTCCAGATTCTCGGACCTAAATATTACAGAGAAACCTGTTGGCTGAGCTGAAGAGAACAGAGAATGGTAGAGGCACAACTCTGGAAGATCTAGGGAAATACTGTGTGCTTCAATCATAAAAGTATTGTCTTTACAACTGGGAGCAGCTGGTTATCATTCCAAAAGCTCAAATAATACCTGAACTACGACCCCAAATCCCAGAGAAGTAGAAAGGGAGGCTTCAAGGAACAATATCTTCTATCGACCACAATGGGGAAAGGATTACATCCCCTACTCCAACGTCTCTCTGAACAGGTTTCTGACCAAACAGCCCGAAAGCAGTAAAGTCCGGGATAGAGCCATCCAGGAGTATCATCTCTGCTGCCTGAAAATTGAGCTGTTAGCATCTCATGACAGTCATTAGACTGCTTACTTCACTCTACAGTCAGGCTTCCTCAGATGCATCACTTTCCACAATGACTCGTTGAAGACACTAAGGTGATATAGGTTACTGCAACATCTACTTCACCTCTGGGAGAAATAAAGCATTTTTTAATTGAATTGAAAAATAAGATATTTCCCTCACTGAAATGGATGGACTCAAACTAAAAGATGCATTTTTCAAAGTTCTTCAAAATGAGATTATACTTCTTTTTCAGCTTCTTTATCAGAGAGGCCACAATGTTTGTTCACCACCCTTAGAGGTGTTGGAGCAAGTACACTGCAAAAATACAAATTTTTATTAAATATATTCGGTTAAGGTTTCAGTACAGATATGTTACTACACTTGAAGTGAGATAAAGTTAACTTACAAGTAACTTTTCAGCAAGATATGAGTTTGTTTTAAGCCAATAATTTCTTAATATTGATGAAAAAAGTACTTGTTAATGGCAGATTATTTCACTTTTAATCTGGAAAAAATGTCTTATTAGTTAAACAATCTACTGATTGAAAACCATTCCTTAGTGAGGTTTTGGGCTTTTGCAGTGAAACATCCAAAACCTGCAGGATAGATCGACTAATCTTGACATGTCCATCATCTTCATCACTCCACCCGTCCCAGTTTTAATGCTTCTACTTGGTTATCCGGCTTTGACTCTGACCTGCTGTGACCTCCTGGCCCTGAAAGATTCCCAGATATACAGGATTCGGATTGCAAACACTTGTGATGCAACTTGCATTGCAGACGGGGAGCGTGACACCGTGAATCAGGCCGACGAGTAAACATGTTGCGAAATCAAACGTGTCTCCTTCGTTCACGCTTCAAGGCGCTTGCTTGGCGTTCAACAAGCTGGCTTTCTGCTTGGTCACGGGGGGAGGAGGGCCTCATGTTCACTGCCACTTGTTTTGTTTCCAGACTTCAAGTACGTTTTGATCGGAGGCGGGATCGGCCTCTTCCTGTCCGCCCTGTTTATTCTGTCCAAGATCTGCATGATCAGGAAACAAGCGGAGATAAACTTTCCAGGTGAACAGATAAACCTGCCAGGTTAACATATTCATCCTCCCAAGTATTAGATGTATTGTAAACTTTGTTTTTTTTTTTTTTTTCATGATGTAAAACTGTTTTCGACTTTAGAAACGAGCGCGAGGAGACCTTCAGAGGTAAGCTCTTACGTCACAAATTTCTATGTATTTTATTGTGATTTTATGTGACGGACCAACACGAAACAGGACAGAAAGTGTGACCATTTACTCTGACGCCACTAACTAAAACCTAATGCAAATGATTACCGTGGGAATTCCTTTAGTAAAGGCTTCAGAGGTTTGTTGGAGAACAATAGAGAACAAAAAGCAACATGAAGGCCAAGGAACCCAGCAGACGGGTCAGGGAGGAAGTTGGAAGCAGGGTCAGGTTATAAAGCAAGCTTTAAATAAAAATGGAAAGTACAGGAGAATGAGTTTTGCACTTTTGGGATCAATCTGATACCGATGTGATATGGGCCATATTGCAGATACAGATACCAATACTTTTTATTAAAGTTTTATATGCATCAAACTTCTGACCTTCATTTGTTTTTTCTATTCTCTTTATTTTGTTCAAACCCAACATAGATTTTGGATAAAGCTCATAAGTGTCTACAAAATATTTTAACACCACATTAACTGGGCCAGTTGCAATAAATCAATTAATTGCATGATAAATTAAAACAAATTCAATAATTTCCATTGGTATAATTTGCCATTTTTTCTCTTTTCTCTCTTCATACCAAAACCTGGATAACAAAATTCTTCAGTCTGGTGCTTTGGTCTCAACTAGCCCCTTTTTTTTTGAAAACACTTGATAATTCATTTTATTTGTTGTCCCCGTTTTATTAATTTATTTTGGACATTTAAAATGTCTTCAAGTTCCGGTGTTAAATGTTCATTAAAATTTAAAGTTTATTGATCTTTGAGAATGTGTTTTCGGATTACGATACCATTACCATTATATTTCCTGGAAATGGTCTCAAAACAACAATATAATCATTTATCACAATAACTTCTGGGACAATTTATCATCCATTGTGACAAGCCTACTATTAACATGATTTGTGTGCAATTTCCCTAAATAAGTGTGAAAAATTTGCATTTGAGAGCAAATTAAAACAAAATCTTTTTTGAGACAGAGCTGAGAAACTGCAAAACAAAATTTCAAGATGGAATCTGAAACTAAACACATCGATCTTACCACGTTGGTATCGATCCAATACAGAATTGGCTTTGATGTTATTGATATTTTAGATCTATCCGCCCACTTCTAATGGAAAGAGCAATAACAACAGAACCAGCCAAGAAATTTATGAAGCTCTGGAGGAGGAAAGCTGCTGGGAGGTTAGATGAAGCTAAATGTTTAGAGGATGCAAAAAAAATCTAAGACTAGGGTGGAGAAACAGCCACAGCTACAAAATGTGCTAAATTGGCCCAGTTAAAGTCCAGACCTAAATCTAACAGAGACTGTGGTATAGTTGCTCATTCCAATCTGACTGAGTTTGAGCATATTTGCAGATAAGCATCAGTCATGGTTATTGTCTGGATGTGCAAAGCCGCTAGAAACAGACCACAATAAACTTGTAGCTGCAAACGCAGTGAAATGTGCTTCTGCAAAGTGTGGAGCGCTGAGAGCAAATGCTCAGCATCCAGAAAATAATCTAGAAATTTCTGAATCCTTTCCCTTCCACATCCTAATTATTCACAGCTTTGTGTCACTCTGTCAAATAAAATCCCAACAAAACACACCAGAATTTGGTGTTGTACATGACAAAATGTGAAAGAGTTTACCAACTCTGAATAATTTTGTGACTCACTGTGAATTAGCATATTCTGAAGTAATAAACAATCTCCAATAACCGTTTTTTTTTTTCTTATTACTCTTCACCACAGCCGCAATCTATCATTTTGAATCAGCTCGGCCAATCAGCTGGCAGCGGTATCCAGTGACAAGCGGTGCTAAAGGTCAGGCAGAGTGCAGAGTGGCGTCCGGGTGAGGAGCCACACATGCAGTTCCATGTCGCTTCTTGTATTGCAGCGCTGAACGGTTCCACCTTTTCTACCTGCTGAAGGCATCACTGTGGATGCATGTCTTGTTGGTTCTTTCTTGTCTTGCAAATTTTGTAAATAAAATATTTTTTTGACATGCATCATGTGTGTTTTGATATTTTTTTAAAAGCATTTTACTAAGAAAAAGCACTCTACTCAGGCGGTAGTTTTAAAAATGTCCACCAGATGGCAGCACCCACCTTCAAAATGCCCTCGCATTCGGAGCACCAGAAAACTCTCAAAATCAAAACGCTGAAATATAAAGCTTTTAACGCTCATTTTCAACTATATGTGTTAACTTACTGCATATACAGTTTCAGAAATTAAGTCATTCTGACTCCTGGAAGGGTAAGAGGGTGTAGAAAGTGGATGAACAGACTCATTTGTGCATTTTGCATCCTTAAAGTGTGTATTCAGTCAAACCTGCGTGTCATGCTGCTCAGATTGGGCCCGCTATGTCTCGGTGCTGCTCAGATTGAGCCCGCTATGTCTTGGTGCTGTTTTACCTCCACTGCATATGGTGGATATTAACATTGAGACCTTTACCCGCTTTCTGACAGCATCTCTTCCACAATGGAAACACATGCAGGAGAATCAGAGAAAATCTTCTCTAATAACCCAGACGGCGTATATGCAAACAGGGAGTAATAACTAGCAGATGGGTTTAAAAGGATGATTTCAGCCATTTTCTACACACTGGCTGAAGTTCAGCTTTTTCCTCCTCATGAAAACTGAAGAAAACTTCACCCTCGTTAGCTACATGTACTAAGTGAAGTCAGAGTTAGAAAAGCAGCTATATTTTCCAACACATTTGCATTTTTCTACTGTAAAACCTATGAGCACAAACTCCGAGCCTCTTATTCTTCTTGTGTCCCTCTGTTTGCTGAAGACGTCTGGGGAACTGTTATCAACACCTGCTTTAGGTCGGGCAAGCACTTCCAAATTAGCGCCAAAGTTTGTGGAATTGGACCCAAACACAGATGGGGAAAAGGAGTCTCATTGAACAGAGACACAGACACAATAGGAGCTGGAAAACTTTCGACAGGAAACAGCAAAGCAATGGGAACGACATGGAAGACAACGGAAGGATCTGATGAAGAAGTAACCGGTACCTGGGTGAAGAAGCAGGACACAAACAAACTAAATCAAAAATACTTTCACTAATATAAGAATCTAATACTATAAGAAAGAACCTCAACACTAAAGCATGAGTATGGTACACTGGGCATGACAACAACCCAAAGTGACAAATCAAACACAAAGACCCCTTTCTCATGACAATTATCCTTTTTACCTTCTAAGCCAGCTCTTGCTCTGACGCAAGACTGCTGGTTTGATTGACTTCCCACAATGAATCATTCTAAACAGGGGCTATAATTTGCCTTTGCATATGATGAAGAGGGCACTTTCATAGGTGGTAAATTCTGAATAAAAACAGAATTCAAAGAAATTAATAAAAATAAAAAAAAAATCACACTTGCATGCACGATTATTCAATGTCTAAAACAGTGGTTCCCAAACATTTTCTCCTGGCCCCCCCAGTGGTTTCCAAACATTTCCTGGGCCCCCCCTATGGATTACAAATAGGGAGAGTTAGACTTGGGTTGTCTGGTTAAACGACTTGTGCGAGTGGGGGGTACGGACTTCCTGTTATATGATGTGTGTCCCGGGGGGGTAGAGGTTAGAGAGATTATTAGAGACTCCCAGTTATACTCTTCCATCCACTCAAACACCTCCCCCCCAGCGCACACAGCGTTCATCTTTGTTTTTTCCATTCATCCATACTGCTTCCTGCGCCCCCTTTGCAATGGCATGGCGCCTCCCTAGGGGGTGCGCCCCACAGTTTGGGAACCTCTGGTCTAAAATATTAAAATAGAGAAAATGCCATCTGTGAACAATTTGCTTAATGTTATATTTTGAATAAAGAATGCTAGCTAAATAGCTAGCTAGCTAGCCAGTTGGAGCAAGCCATTTAGCTAGCTAGCTAGCTAGTTAGATAACTAACCAGCTAGTTAGATCTAACTAACTATCTAGTTAGATACCTATCTATTTAGCTCTCTATAACTATCTATTTCAGGGGTGCCCAAAGTGGGTCCTGGAGGGCCGGCATCCTGCATGTTCTAGTTCTCTCCCTGGTGGTGGTAACAACCTTTTCAGCATGTCAGTGTTCTCTGTAGGACTCTAACGAGCCATCATTTGATCCAGGTGTGTTAAACCAGGGAGAGAACTAAAACATGCAGGATGCCGGACCTCCAGGACAAACTTTGGGCACCACTGATCTATTCAGATAATTATCTAGCTAGCTAGCACTATCTAGCTATCTCACTAGTACGATGGATGGATGGATGGATTGATAGACACTTTGAACCACTTGACAGGCCACCATCTCTACAGCACCATTTATTTTTATATGGAATCAATTAGAGATTTTGTTTACGAACAGAAACAAATGACTGAGAGTCAACAAGCCTTAGTGTTTTACTCAGTTACCCTTAACAGATAAAGAGGCAACTTCTCTCTGTTCTAGCCATCAGCCTAAGAGAGTAGGAAAATGCATCAGAAATTATCTTGGCGTTGTGGTTCAAGCCCTAATTAGGAAAATCATTTCCAACATTTTGCACTAACTCTCAAAAGGATGGGGTCTTTGGAAAAGTGGTCTCTTCTTTGTCAGGGAAAAATTTCTGTTTGTTCAACTGTTGCCAGACTAGGAACAATTTAGAGGCGTCTACAGACTGTCTCCTTTATCTTTGTCGAAAGCCACCCTGATCTCCACAGATCTGCTTTCTGAGGGTTGATAAAAGCCCACAAAGAGTCCCAAAAACTGACAGGGCTGTAAACAATGATTCACTGTGGGATCTTGTAACTGGAGACATGATGGGAGACACATACAAGTCATTCAGAGATCTGGCATAAAGAGTGAAAAAGCAGATGAAGAGGAAAGAAAGGGGAGAAAAATTATATTTTCACGATGTTTCAAACAGGTTCAAACTAAATATTTAGTTAGCAAGCTTAATGTTTATCTTCGAAATATTAAGTACTGAGCTAAATATGCAGTTTACAGACTAAACATCAAGCTTCAAAATAAACATTTAGATAGCAAGCTAAGTATTTAGTTAATATGTTAATTTACATGACGCTAACTGGAAGTGTACTCCCAAAATAAAAGCCAGTCTTGCGAATGTTCATATTAACGCCAACTGGCATTACTGATGTGCTTCAGTTGTTGCTCATGTCACCTCTCAATCATTTCTTTTTCTTCTTGACATGTAAAACATTTCAATGTCAAACATAGGATGAGTCATCACAGATGTTTATCAAGGGATCTATAGCAACAGGTGACTGCCACCAATAGGACTTTAGCTTATATGTAAGCTTTTTGGATTGTTCACTTTCAGTTAAATATTTAGCTGTAGGTGAAATATTTACTTTGAAGCCAAATATTTAGGTCATCAAATAATATTTAGCTGAGAGCTTGCTCACCTAAGCATTGCTAACGAAATATTTAGCTCAGATCTAAGTATTTAGCTAGCCAACATTCAGTTTGAAATGACTAACATGGTGAAAATATGACTATCGAAAATGAACTCCCATTTTTTTTATGACAGGCTAAATAACCCAAATTATTGGTGCTTATTTTTGACTGTAATTTCACAAACGAAAGTTACAATGACTTAGCTATTTAAGCAAAAGCATCTGTGAGCATCGGTGTTGCCACATATTCACGGTTGGATGTGGATCTGGACTTTGACTGGGCCACTCTAACACATGAAGTTGTTTTGATCCAAATTAGTCTTTTTCTATGGTTGTTCTGACATTGGGTTTGAATTTAGTAAAACTTTGACTAATTGGGTCAAATCTGAGATATTTTTGCACACAAAACCAGCCCTCCTCCTCCCACTTGTGTGTTCCAAAAATAACAGTTCTGACTGAGATCTGCGCCCGCTGTCCTGCACAGCTGGAAGTGTAATATGCTCACAGACGATCTCAAAAAACACACACACACGCACACCCCCCCACACCACCTCCCTGCTCTCCTTTCCTGCTCAGGAAGTTACATTTCCCACTTCTCTGACTAGAACTAAAGCTTGCGCTCAGGGGCGTGTGGGTGTGTGTGTGTGTGTGTCCTCACACGCCTGTTATTGTCTGCTTCGCGTGCGCGACGCAGCCAAATGTGCTTTTACTGTCTGGGAGGAGAGTGGGAGGGGAGGAAGGAGGTTCTGAGAGGAAACAGAGCGTCCAGTGTTTCAAATTTCACCTCCCAGTCTAAGGGAGAAAAAAAAAACAAAAAGAAAAAGAAGAGAAGGAGGAGGAAACCTGGGGACAATTTTCTTGAGGCGCATTTAACTTGGAGTTTATGGAGGCTGCAGTTGTGGAAAATGAAGATCTCCTCTCTGGTCTTTGCTCTGCTAACCCGAGCATTGTTTGGAGGTAGGAATATGTTGGTTTTTTTCCCCCTCAACTTCTGCTGGAGTTAACATGGTGAAGGTTTTTAGACTAACTTTGAGGAAAACAGAGAATCAGAGATGATGTAGAGTTGGATTTTGGCCAATAATTAGGGGATGACTACTGGACCCGAATTCAGAAAATGAGAAGGGATTCTAGAGTAAAGATTCATGTTGTGGGATTGTTCAAAAAGGTTTTTCTTTCTCATTAATTTAAAACAGCTTCAGGGTTCCATTGAAACAGCAAAGACATTTCTCTGTGGTTTCGTCTCTTTATTCTGATGGGCACCACTTGTTTCCTGACTTGTTTAAAGCATAAGGGTTAAGATTACTCCTAACCCTTATGTGGCTAGGATTAACCCTATTCCCTTTGAGGTTAGGGTGCTTTTGTCGTACCAATGGCCTTTATTTGCAGTATTTAGACAAGAAAAAGTCAGAAACAGAAGAAGGAAGACATGCAGCAAAGGTTCTCAGGTTGGGAATTGAATCCCAAACGGCTTTGTTGAGGTCTAAGAGCCTGTGCCTACGGGGCACCTGCTCTACTCCTACATACGCGACAGCCCGCCAACTGACTTTTGTAACTCAGCGTGGTTTGTGGAACTGCTTACATCAGGACAAGCATGAGTGTTATAAATGTTCCCATTCAACACGCAATAGCAAGGGTTGTTCCTCATTGTCTGAACCCATGTTTGTTGTCATGAGTACCAAAAATAACACCATCATCAGAGGGAAAAGGGAAGGTGACGTTCTGTCTGGTCCTGGAACCAGATTTGCTGATGTGTGCATTTTGGGGTTTTATTTAATCTGATAAACTAAGACAAAACAGTGCAAAATTGGGAAGCGAACAGTAAATTATTGATTGTACCTGAAAATATTTGAAGATTATGAAACTGCAAATCTTTCCATTTACGTCTCTGCCAAGTAGGTACATCTAGAGAGTTAAATTCCTGCCCGTTTTCCTTTGGAAAGCAGCTCAACCCTCAGTTGGATTGGACGGAGATGTTCCGTGAGCGTTCACTTTCATGCAGTCTGCACAAATCTGTGGCCAAACTAAAGCTACGTTCACACAGAAAATCTTGAGGCTCATTTCCAATTTTTTGCTGAAATCGTATCATTTTGCGTGGTTGTTCATGCTGCTAACTGAATACGACCGCAGTCAGACTTTTGTGTTAACAATTTACAGCCCCAAAGTGACCTGCATTCACAGAAGAAAAATGTGGATGTCACAGCAGCGCACTATTTATAGAACTAATAATGGATGCAGCCATTTATGGATTGTTTTAAAGTTTATTCAGAAATGGGAACCAACAGGATTGTCACAAAATAATAAGATTAAGGAAGCTAATAAAAAGAAAGCACAACTAATAGCAACAGCGTTTCATGGAGCATTGACTGCAACCTTTGTAGCAGTCAATGCTACAAAAGTTGCAGTCAACTCTCCTCTATATTTGATACACACACTGATGATCTTTTCAGTGTAGTCAGAGTAAAGAGTGGTGGGATTGTGATGTGATTCACTTCAGTCACAGACTTCTTCTATAAGTTTACGATTATTACTTTCATCCATTGATTATGTCTGTATTTGGTTCAGAATTATAATGTCATGTCATGCCAATGATGTAGAAGTCGGAATAAATGCAACATGACCGTTCAGACTGCAGATGCTTTGAAAACAATTGCATACGTATTCAATTTAGCAACATATATTGAAGAGGCATATATCGGAACTTCTTATAGAGGGAAAGGTCGGAATTGTATCGTTCAGACTGCAGTTTATGATTATAACTTTGTACAAGGGAAAAAAAGTTTGACCGAAATCAAAAGTTTTTAGATTTGGGTCATATTTGCTTTCCGTGTGAATGTAGCTTAAAACTGCATTTCACCTAGGACACCATCCCTATGGAGAAACATAGTGATGGAAGGATGATGTGAGAATTTTTTTGTCTCAGCAGGGCTAAAGAAACTGGACAGAGATCAGAGCTAAATGCAAGAAAATCCTGGTATAATACCAGTTAAAGGCTTGAAAAGTCTTGAGACTAGGGCAGAAGTTGACACCAAATATATTCTGATGTAACTCAGATGTAACTTTGTCCTCAGATTTCTGCTTGGCCATCAATGCCACGGTCACGCCGTCGCCCTTCATGGTTTCCCAGGAGGGTCAGAACATCACACTCACCTGTGTCGTCTCCCAGAGACGGCGAAACACAGCTTTACCCGTCGTCAAATGGACCTTCTTGCCGGCAGGCACGGATCGACCCGAGGACGAACTCCTGATCGCCAGGGTCAACATGCGGAAAGCTCGCTTCTATGGGAACTACACCAAGAGTTTCCCCTGGCCAAAGTTCAAGCTGACGGTGGTGAAGCAGGGGAAGATCTTTGAGCTGCTCGTCCAGAAGGTGTCCGAGGAAGACAGAGGACTTTACATGTGCCGGGTGCAGGAGTTCAAGAAACACCAGGACCGCTGGAAGGCCTCGACCAACTACACCGCTGCCACTGAGCTCAGAGGTAACGGGCCTTGATTTTTCTTTTCCTCGTATTGGGAATTAATGGGAATCAAATGGTTCTGTATTTAAATGTCTTCACGTCCCTGAAGAGTGGCAGAAAGTACTCACAAATTTAATAGCTATTCGTTTCACAAACCAACTTTTGCGTCTTCAGAAGATGCAGTTTCTGACCACAAGTAGGTGATGTAACTTGTGTGGCCGTGATTCCAGGGAGCAAAAAGCACAATTCTGCTTTTCATTTGGGAGGGGGAAATGTCATCAGTTAGGAGCAGTCCCGGAGATAAAAGGAATCCTGCATGTCATCAAGCTGCGGCACAGGCTGAGAAACTGATCCTGGAAAACGAGCAAAGTGTCTGAGGTTTTTCACTGCCAAGAACTGGCAGGAGAGACTTTAACATGGTGGGATGGATGGCATGGTCTCTCGCTCCAAGATGATGCAGAAAATTTAAAAGTTCTTCTTTTGCACTTTTAAAGATGCGTTTGAGTTAGTCTTTTTCCCCTGGTGGAGTGTTCATATGACAACTCCACTGAGTTTCAAAAGCAAGAAATTGGTTCACTTGTTTGAATTTGTTCTGGGTTTTTAGACAACCCATAACAACTTCCTCTAACATTTGGACCAATATCCCTTTGCAAGTTGCACTTCAACCTTATGCTTTGTGTTTCCATCGAAGTGCTATTCGTTCACTCCAAAGTTTTATCATGTGTCACTTGTGATGTAGAGCGTCCGAGTGAAGCTGTTTACTTTGACTTTTTCCAATCCTTTTTCCTGAAAACTCTAAATGAGGTAATTAAATTGAGGAATTTTTCCGTATTATCGCCATTTGCCTTACAAGGGTTTTAAAATATGCTTTAGCTCTGTCAGTTTGCACAGGCCCAGCTGTAATCAATTCTTCATTCTGTTCCTTTAAAACTGTGCTCACAGCTGCTGTTGAAAGAAACTTCTCTGGACCCTTGGATAGCCGTAGACCTTTATGCAAGGTTTCATTCCTTTCTATGTCTTTAAAAAGGTTTTAGAGCAAACCACACCACAGTGATAGCATTACTGAGAGTAATAAATCATTTGCTCTGATTCTGGTAAATCCTCAGGTTTAGTTTTACTAGTTTTGAGCTCTACCTGAAACCAATTACCTCCAACACTGGGTTGGCCTTTCTGGTATGATCTTAAGGTTTTACTTCCAGTTGTACGACAGATCTTATAGTGTGGTTGTTAGCAATCTCTTGTCCTAAACCAAGACGGACCCTGGAGTACCTCAGGGTTTCGCTCTTGGACCTCTCCTGTTTTCTTTAGGCATATTTACCCTTGGGAGGCATCAACCAGCTGCATATTGTCTATTTTCATTAAAGAGACACTTTTAAAAGATTTCACATGCTGTATTCTTGCTGCTAAATGACTCTTGTCAATGGTGTGACTAGACCAGCAATTTTTCTTTATTTTTAAGTGCAGGAACAAACATGTAGGTTTGCTTCACTTCCTTAAAATAAAAAGCTCAAAGCCAACCAAATATTCATGCCATTCAATTCCAGTAGTCATTATAATTCAGACATTTTTGCTGAACTTTTAATTCTGACAAAAACAAGTAATAAAAAAATATCTCCCCACGTACTGTTGCTCTCGTCCCACCTCTCCTTGTTGTTGGTCCAACTAATCTATAGCTGCTTTGGAAATTATATTATGACTTGATTCTCATAACTTTATTTTTCTTAGTATGGTCCTAGTACTCCAAATAGGCCTAATAAAAAAAACAAAAAAATTAACCAGTTATAAGAAAAACTATATCAATATTTTTAGTCGGCTCAGCTGCTAACTAAAACGGTTAATTTGATACCATTTTAACTAATAAAATGCTGGTGAAGACAGAAAGAAGACTTTTGACAGACACAACTCTGTCTTTGACAATAGGTGAAACAAAACAGAACAACAACGCTCCAAAGGTGTGTAATACTAGTAATTTGGTCTTCTGCATTCTGTTCCAATGTGTAATGTTTGGCCTGAAGCAATAAAATGTGCTATAACTTATTTTCTTTTTGTCCCACCTCTGCATTAACTAGCTTGTTCTCATGGCACACCTCAAACATGTGACTAATGGGCCTCAGATTATGCTCTATCCCTCTTTTTACTCGTTAATTGTGTAGTCATGCTTTATTTTCTAAAGCCACATTCCAAGCTACTGACACGTACCTGTGATTTTATGTTGTTTAAACAAAATCTTTGGTGGTTTCAGAAAAGCTGAAAACTCCAACTGCTGTTTAACAGAAGGAAACTCTTCATTTTTAAAATGCAATTCTTCTACAGTTTGGCATTTATATTTGAGGGCCATTGACTCCATTTTATGCTTTGAACAACACTACTTGACTCTAAATGTACATTTTTCCTATGGAGCTTTTCTGATGTTGCAATCATAGTACTTGATAAAACAAATGTAACATAAAACAAACCGCAAGGATTAGTGTCCCTGTAATCAAGTGAAGTTGTTTGATATACTTTTACTGAGTATATGTGCACTTCCATTAACCATACCATTGCGATTTGAATTTACCAAAATAAAACTGTTTAATGCAAACACGGCAATTTAGAAAAATCTCAAATTTTTTGATAAAATGTTTTTGCGCCAGGATGATGTGGTTTTTCAGCCGTTTGGAAAGACGTGTTTCACAAAACTACAACGTACAAACATTTATTGCCGAGCTGGACTTTTTCAAAGCAAACTTCTATTTCAATAAGCTTTCTGTAGCTACTGAAGTTACTTAAGAGACTGAGTCACTATGAAGGGTTATGCCTCACAAGCTAAAATCTAAACATCCCAAATCTTTACGTCTACCAGTGTTTCATTCTCAACCGCTATCAGAACGTCTTGGTTGTCATATTCAGCTGAGGCGGCTGTGGATCACAGCAGATGCACATTACCCCTAAGAGCTGTTGCCATTGGCTTTAATATGGAGTTTCTCTCTCAAAGTGGAGTATAAAAAGAAAATTCAAAATGCAGAAACAGAACAGAGATGGTTGTTCTCATGGCAAGGTAAAAAGCTTGAACAGTCCAGAGGCAAGCTGCCTTATGTGTGGGTCCTGACACACTGTGGTTACGGAAGTGGGAAGTTATTTCGGTCCAAGGAAGCACTGCTCTATTATGGTTTGAGTAATAATAAAATGCTTACTCCGCCATATTTCCATGACCCCAACAATTTAGACACGAGAGCCAATAGCACAATGTGTGTCAATAGGAAACAGACCGAAACAGGCTGTGTTCTCTGTAGGCCAGTCCAAGCCGAGTACCGTACGTAGATTTCATGTGAAAACACAAACACAGCCTTTAGGAAGCTGCTGAGAGCTGCACATTCTTTGGGAGTCTTACAGATAAAATGGGAGGAAGATTTTGTGGGCTTCATTTCCACTCTCCACTTTCTAAGCCCCTTCTTATTCATGTTGAGAGATTTTTCAACAAGGCTAGTAGAAACAGTCAGAGGTCTTAGGTTGAATTTACGCTTTTAGCAAGTTGTATTCTTTCCAGAGGTTTGTCCAATCTAACAGGGTATTTTCACACCCAATAGTCTGGTCGGCTCGGTTTGATTGGGGACCAAAATTGCAACAATTGCAATTTTGAAGTGCAATGTCATCTGCATATAATTTAATATTAAAACCCCTTTTTTATCATAAAACAATGACTTAAAGTGACTTTGGCAAACCAATGTTTGAAAAATCTTTTTTTCCTCTGTGGTACAACAGGGGTGAAAATTTCCTGCCATTATTTATGCGCAGCACTGAAAGCAGTGATATAACTCAGCTAGACATTCAGCAGTTTAAAAGCTCCCCTGGGGCTTTTAACCCCCAGCAACATAGCTCATGCTTTAGATGACTCTCGCAAGAATACTGGAGATTAGATGTGCATACTTGTGTTACATCAAACTAATTGGATTCTTATGGTGAGAGAACATTAGATGACCAGGTGTTTTTACAATCAGGCACATTCACCAAACCCCCAGCAACATAGTTCACTACGATAATAAACAGCTCATCAAGAGGTCAGGAGGTTTGCTGGGAAGTTCAAGCCTTCGATAATAGCCTCCACCTGGGATAAGTAACAGATATTAGAGATTTCTTTACGTGTTTCTCTGGTCTTTTGAACAATTATGGTTATATATTTAAATACAGTATCAGAATCGTGAATGTCTTATTAATTCTGAACTTTTAAAAATGTATTTGAGTATTTGAGAGTGGAACAGCTAGATAGCACAGCACATAACTTTTAATGCACTGTGGATTTTGCCTTAGACACAGGAATAAAACTATAGACTTATAATTAAATTATAGACATGCGCTCCCACTAATGTTTTGGTGAGTGTTGACAGCACTTCTGTTAGCCATCTACAAGCTTCTGCCACAGTTTTGACTGGGTTGCTTAGTACTTTTAGCAGAAGTCATTTAAACTGGTTGGTTTTGGTCCCACTTTAAAGTATAGTCCACGTGTTTTCAAGCCTTTCAGGTAGCTTAATGTAACCCCTACAAAATTAGTTTTTATATGTTGTATTTCTATCAACATTTTTTTTCAATGGGCATTTTCAAGTATCCCATTAGAAAAGGTTGATGGAAATGGCAAAATTCAAAATACTAAAGAAACGTTTTTACACTTGCTTGATATGGTTTTTGGCTTTTGTGGAAAAAGAGTCAATGTGTAAAAGGGAGATGGAAATGCATTTGCCAAATAAGTTTGATTGTTGTGAACTGTCCCATCTACTGCTGGGTGTGTGGCTTACCAGAGGCATGGAACTAGAAAACAGGCCAAATTTCCAGTGTAGTCCATGCGGGCTTGCTACCTCTACTTTCTGTTTTCTCTCTTTTTTTCTGTGACATTTTAAAAATTTGCATGAAAATTGGATGGGAACAAAGCTACTGTCCAGTTGAATGGTTCACAATGTGGGATTGTTTTGCTGCCAATAGTAGTGGTGTGATACACAGAGAATGAAATGGTGAAAAACTATCTACAAACTCTTTCAACTGGATAATGATCCCCAAAACATGAGCCTCCAAAACACAGAGGAATAAATCAAACAGGCTAACACTAGGCTTCAAGAGAGACCTCAGCGGAAAAACTGTTATGAAATACATATGTTACATGTGTTACATATGTCAAGTGGTGTATGCTCTAAAATCCTAATATAGCAGTAAAGTTTCCAAAAACTCTGGAGAAAAACACCACAAGTGAAACTACCTTAAACGCTCATCAGACCTGTAAAAAAGTTTCAGGGGTCCAAATTTACCTTACATCTTAAAAAGCAAATTAGAAGGGAAAGCAATAAATATGCAAGCCATGCATCAAAACTGACAACAGGAAGTAAGTGGGTGTAGTAGTAAAGGCTTTGGTAACAGTTTGTCTCCTCATTCATTTACAGTCATCAATAGTACAGCAGACTGGAGCAGTGACTATTCCATCCAGAGGTTCATTATGCAGTCCTGTTCATGCCGATGTTTACTGGCTTTGTTGGCGCACAGAAAGGAGCCACAAGCCTAAAACACAGAGTGCAGCTGAACACAACTCTGGCTTTTGTATTCAAACAGAACGTGAAAGAATCCCTCCACTGTGGCCTTTTGGCTTTGTCAGCCATTTGTTGAAAAAAGATATTTTTCAAGATGAGGGGAAAACGGTTTCATGGCACACAAGCACTGCAGCTGCGCTGACTGAGCCACGGAGAACCATTGGCAAAAACGTAAACCTGATTTAGTTTGCAGATTACTCACGGTTACAGTCTTAATGTTTATGTGTAGAACTAAGAGCTATTAAACACCAAAAACTAACTGGGTTTACTCCCAACTATCACTAAATACTGCTACTTAAAGAAAGTTCTATTTTCCTTTTCAGCTATTGTGACAATAAAGAAAGAACCTTCTCTGTCACCAGTTTTTAACACTTAACTGAATTACTCATCTGAAACAACTTGAGGCTGAATCTGAATACCACTGGTGTTGGAGGAAGATTAGCTGAGGTCCAAATCCTCCTACAGCTTTGAGCTAGCTTAAAATGCTACACAGCTGCAGACATGTGGGCAGGATTCCCTCTCAGGAAAGAGGGAAGTCCCCAACAGCTGGACTTTCACAGTGAGTCCAGGGAACACTCAAACATTGGGTGTACTAAACTGACTTCAAAGTGATGACAACATTTCGTATTGTCAAATATTCTATATCACAGGAGGGCAACAGTGGCTCAGGAGGTAGGAGTTTGTCCTGTAACCGGTGGGCTTTCAGTTCAAATCCCCACTCCGTCCATCTCAGTCATTGTGTTCTTAGGTAACCCGCCTTGCCTACAGCTGGTAGTCAGAGCGTCTGTCAGTCTGGCCCAGGACAGCTGTGGCTACAACATACCTCACCCCCATCAGCATGTGAATGACTATTACGACACGCTTTAGAGTCTTTGTTTTCAATTCTTTAAGGATAATCACTTATGGACACTTTATAGCATTTTATCCAGTCCAAACTAAATCTGCAGTCAGTCCTTTACAAGCCACTCTTTGATGTTCTAAAACGTTATGTTCAAACCATTTCTAGAAATTTGAAAAATACTTTGCTTACCATTGAAAATAGTAAAAGAATCGAAACATGTTGTAAACATATCGACCCAAAACCGTGGTGCGTCCCAAACTGGGAAATTTAGTACGGTCGTTTTCAATAAATTAGAATATACGTCCGATGAGTTTCATTTGTCAGATTAGAAGAACTTTAAGTAGCAGGTAGTACCGTTAAGCAGGTATTAACATTTCATTAAGCCCACATTTCTGTTTTTAAAAACAGATTTTTTTTATGGATCTAAATTTTAAACATATTTTTATTAACTAATGATAAACTCGTCATAATTAAAGGTTTTCAAATATCCATCTGTGTGTAATTAATCTACATAATGTGTTTCAATTACTGATAAAATTCATGAAATAAATGAACTTCAGATATTCTCAAGAGGTTTTATAAAGTAGGAAGTGGTTCCCTAAATATAATGAAATAAATATAAAAAAAAAAAAATTAATGAGGTTATCTTTAATATTACAATTTTGCTGATGATCTGAAACATGTAAATGTACAAAAAAAAAAAAAAAAAAGGAAAAACAAAAGAAATCCATAGGGGTTGGGAGGATAATGTGAGCTTTCATTAATGTCACTTGTGAAAACGACTTTAATATTTCTCCAGACGGCCTTTTCCTGCTCATGTCCACCTCCTGATGCCGTGCCATCTTGGTAACGTGTCGGCCACGAGGTTTGGTTTGCTGGTCTGCCAGCTGGCCTGTGAGAAAGTCTCCAGTAGGCGAGATGGCGAGCCAGCCCGTCGTCAGCTGCTGGTGGTTGTGGGTATTTCGAGATGTGCTAGTGGGTGTCACTTCACAAGCTTCCTGCCACTGGCTCGACAACAGTACCGCCATGTTAAGACTCCTGTGGTTGGATGGGGTGGAGAAATAAGCGAGAGGGTGTGCATGTGTTGGTGTGTGTGTGCGTGTGCGCAGGGGGAACTTCACTTTGAGCATGGGAAACATATTAGGAAGGAGACGATCACCAGTGACTTTTTATTTGAAATGTTCGGTGTGTAAATAAGACTTAGAGTGACTTGAAGTTAGCAGATTCAATAATAATAGCCAGCCAGTTAGAGGAGAAAGACATTCTTGTGGAACAAACATTCAAACATTGGATTGTATGTTGTCGATTCCTTTTTCGGTTTTAATACTTATGAATTGAATTTGAAGATGAGATATTCAAAACCTGAATTTACCATGTAGAACTAAGGATAATGTTGTAGCTGAGTTTCACAATTTGATTCCTCGTTTCCCGTCTCATGACTGTAGTAATTTAAGCCTTAAACCAAGTGTGTCCAAAACTGAACGTACTCGGAGTCCACTGCTGTCAACATTTTTCTCAAAAATACTGAGGTAAATTTATACTGAATTTGTTTTACTTAAAATAAAAGAAAAAAAAATATTTTAATGAAATGAACACGCCTACTGTTGAAAAATTGGAATCTCATCATACAGTACACCTCTGAATATACCAGTTTTGGTTTATTCAGATCGGTATCTGAATATACCAATCTGAAAATATACCAATTCACACAAATGCGTTATTAAAAGTTTTCCAATTTTTCTGGATGGATTGGTACTGCTTTTGTCTAGGGCTTAGCAACAACAATTGGAAAAATAGAATTTTCCTTTACTGATAGTTTTAAGACTTTTCCAAGTTGCCACCGTGGTTGTCATGGAGAATATATATTTGCTCTAAAATAAGTAGCAGGTCAACTGTTGGGAGACTCACAAACAGCAAAATCTTCAGTTTCAGCTTTAGCCTCTGGTTTTTCTACATATTACTTTAGTCATTTGGTTCATACAACTTTTGACACAAATATATGTGACATAAAGATCACCCAAGTCTTTAAAGGGCTAACATTTTACTCAAATGATTTAAAAAGTTCAAAAATGGCAGCCATCTTGAAAAATGGCATCCTAAAATTCAAACGGCCAAAGGGAAATACGAAAAACATGCAACCTCAGGGGTAAACACAGTTTTTTATGTTCATATCCGGACATGATGAGGGGGGAAATCTGAAAAGTGAAATAAAATATGAATGTGAAACATTTATATGTTTTTACACAAGGGAGGAGGTCAGCTTTGGCTCTATGTCTTCCTACAGTTAGCTCTATTTAAAGCACAAGCCTATGCTGCAAAAAAAAAAAAAAAAAAAAAAGAAAAAAGCCACAGTGATGACTACAGACCTCACGTGTTTCTATTCTCTCCCCTCTCTTTCTGTGCAGTGCATGTTCTACCGACCACCGAGACCAAAGAAAGCCTGTGGAGTCTGTTTGAAGGTGCGTCGTAGTATTTTTAGCAGATGTGTCCACGTCCGTGGCAAACATGAGCAGGCGAAAATATCCCAGTCTGAAGGAGTAGTGTAGAATAACTCAGCATTATTTTTGCTTTGTTCTGTCTGTAGTTAACGAAGATGATGTTTTTTTTAACTGGTGTGTGTGTGTGTGTGTTTCAGATGTGTACCTGTGTGCAGTGCTGATCTGCTCTGTGGGTCTGCTGTGCATGTGCATGTTCACTGTGACCATAACCTGCCAATTCATACAGAGGAAGCAGAGGCTAAAAGGTTAGCAACACTTCCTTTTGTTTCATATTTTGAGTTATTTAATGTGATACACCAACATAAGATATTGTGAAATGGAAGGAAAAGGATCCATGGTTTCCAAATGTTTTCAGCCCCTTTTACTTCAGTACTCTTAAATAAAATATAGTGCAAAAATTTACCTTCAAAAATTCACCTAATTACCATATTTTCCGGACTATAGAGCAAACTTTACTATTAGCCACACCTACAAAGTTTTTTTTTTCTTTTTTTTCTAAAAACTGAAAACGTACATATATAAGCCGCTGGTATCTTCACTGCTCTCAGTTTTTCACAATAAATCTGCTATTAAGGACGCAGCCCTGCGTCTCCAACGCCAAACCATGGATTCGTTCACGCCGAGTTTACGTGCAGCGGCTCCATTTCCCTCCTGTGCTGCCAGATCGGAGGCCTTCAACTTAAAAGCTGCATCATATGAACTTCTTCGTGTTGTTTCCACGATGAGGGGCTATGAGTTTGAAGAAATTTCTCCGTCGTGCCTGCTGCTAGCATGAGCTTGTTCTAAATGAAAATTAGTGCTTTCTTCGATTTCCAATTCTGACTTCCAATGAGTCGCTTCCTGATAAAGAGCCGCCTGGCGGTTGAAGAAAAATCCACAGAAAAGCCGCACCGGGCTGTAAGCCGCACGGTTCAAAGCGTGGGAAAAAAGTAGCGGCTTATAGTCAGAAAAATACGGTAGTAAAGACGTTCCACCTGCGTGCTTCATAATCTCTAAAGTGAATATCCGCAGATGTTCTCCGTCCCATGTGACCGAGCTTGAAGCATTCTGCAAAAGAAAAGTTTCCACCTCTAGACATACCTTCATACATTTCTTTGTTAAAAACCTAAATTAAAAAAAAAGAAAAAAAACTTGTATGTTTTTCCTTTATGCAGTCAATAAGATAAATTCTTAATGAAATACGTTGTTTGTACTTTGAAGGAGGCAATAACATTCATTCAGTTCTCTTCCCGTCATCCTGCTGATACTAAAACTAAATGTTATATTTTTGCAGATCAGTACCACTTGGTTAAAAGCCCTCAGAACAGGTAGGATTCCTAGAGGTTTTTTTTAACTTCACTTCAGTTTCTTTCTCTCCTGTCAACAATGAAAACCAACTAAAAAAAAAAAAACACCAACAAACTAAAACTCCACTATTTAAATCTGGTTTCACTCCAGCTCAGGAGAGACGGTAACCAGCGTAGTCAGTGTTTCTCCTGCTCTTCCTAAGAAGGAGAGGAGATACAGAAAGAAAAGGAGCAGAGACTACCAGGAGGAGAAACCACCAGAGATACCAGCTAAAGGTAAACACAAACATGGTGCTTTAACAAGAACGGAAACAAGTCTGGAAGTATACATCACCCTCAACACGGAAGTATATCAGAATTTAGCTCGGAAAAGTTTAGGGGAAGCTAAGTGTGTTGAATGTTTTTAAAGTTGGCAAAAATGCTAAGCACTAAATGAAAAATTAGCTACATGTCAAACTTTATCGAACTGAGAGTTTACAAAAACAGTCAATTTAACCCTGAAAAAAAATTAGAGGAAGCTAAGTGTGCAAAACAAAACATTAGCTTCGCTGTTAGCACAACAGAGAATTAGTGGAAATGTGCCGTTTAACAGTAGAACATTCAGCTTTCCACAGAACTCATCTGTATTTTGTCCTTGCAGCCCCCATCGAAGACAAAACTCGCAAACCCAAACTATTAAAACCTCAGCCGAGGAAAGTAGTTCTGGTGAGTTTTTGCTTTCAGTTCATGATCTTGTTTTTAAATATTTTTTTTAATCTAGGTTGTATATCCAACATGTTTGGAGGAGAGCTTTATATGGTCAATCCAGGTGGAAAACATTCAGTCACACATGGTCCACATGCTATGAAAAAAGACCAACATGGAGTTTAAGGTGTGGAAGATGAATGTGAGAATTTCCCATAAAATGTGTGATGATGTGGTTTTTTGATTATATATGTTTTAAAGCGCTTTTAAACCCAGAACTTCTAGTTCCTGGCAGCTGCAGAGAGCATGTTCACATTTACCCAACCCAAAAAAGTTATGCACTTAGTAAATCTACACCATCTTTAGCCCTTTAATTAGCCTAATTAAGTTTTTTTATAATGGATTTTTCTTCTTCTCATGCTTCCTCATCCCACCGCTGACTCCCCTCTCCTCCGTCATTATGTTTTCCTCCGCCCTGGCCTCGCCGCCATCTCGTCCCCAGCCCAGGATAGTGGAGGAGAATCTGACATATGCGGAGCTGGATTTGGTGAAGCCGATCCCAGAGACGAAAGCATCTCGGAGCGGGACTGTGTACGCTCAGATACTGTTTGAGGAGCAGCAGCTTTGAGACGGAACACAAACCACTAAAAAAAAAAAAAAAAAAAAAAAAAAAAAAAAAACTGTGCCTTGTATAAAAACTGTTGTCTATTTATGCTCTGTTTTTGTGCTGTTTTGTAAAGAACGGTTTGCGGTGGAGATAAATGGGTATTTTTTGTTACAACAAACTTCTACATGTGGTTTTGTAGATATTTTGTATGCCTTCTTCATATGATAACAACATACAATGTGACTTTTTTTGCTTTCTTTTGTTTGTTTTATATTGGAGTATTTGTATTTAATGTGGTTAAGTCCTGTGTACCCCAAACTAACATGGTAGACGACTTAAGCTTAAGGAACTTTAAATTTACTGGAATCTGCGAAAGGAAACACTTTGGAGATATTTCTGAAAGCTACAATAAAATTAACTGGCATTAATCTGAGATCCCCAAAATCCAGATTATACACCCTAGAATCAAGAGGCCCAGGCCGTCTTCCCTCCCACCTGGTCTCCACTGCCTGGACTAAGGTGAACCAGTCTCCTTAACCTATGGGAGCCTCATCTATGGTTGTGGTCTGAGATTCATCAAAACCAATGAAATGATCTTAGTCTGACCCATTCCATAAAACAAGGCCTTTGATAAGAATGCTCATTGGTTTACCAAAACCCCTCCACCGTGTCAAGCTGGTGATTCCTTGGATGTTTCAGATGAGAGTCAGTTCTTCCGAGTCTGAGAACATCGTTCTTAACAAGGAAAGGGACCGTTCTGCTTCAAGTAGAGGAGTTCCAAGTATTTTACAGTCTTCTTCTGAAGGATTGGAGTCTTGTATGTGGTTACGTTAATTTCCTGTGCTGAAGAAAAGTTCACGATTTAGTGGCTCGTCAATGTTACGACTCTTACCAACAGTCATAAGATAAGGAGCAAGGAAACAATCGATTGGGCCAGGTTTACCCTTGGAGATGATGCAAAGAGTGCCACCATCCAGGGTGAGGCATCAAAAGGAGTGAGTTGAAGTGGGGGGTCTTTTTGGCCATATTGAAATTTGCTCATTTCAGAAAACTGCATTTTTTTTTTTTTTTTTGAATCACACAAAAATCACATGAACAAGTGGATGTTGCCACTGGCAAAAACAAGAAGAAGATGGCAGAAACTGGTGGGAGGATGATGGCGCGGCATGTTTTCTGATGACCTATTACCTGAACAACTTGTACACTTGTGACTTTAATTGCATAACAGAAATACCATTGCAGAACAAATTTTTTTTTACATTACCGGAATATTGACAAAGTTTTGCACATGTTTGTTATGGAAATGCATCTAGTGGATGAAGTAAACATTTCTAAATGAGTGACAAAATTACTGACACATGTCATGATTGTGAACTAATCCATTCTCAAACATTTCCTTCTAATGTGTCCACAGCAATATTCCCCTTCAAAGCATCTGGGTTCAGTCTGTTTTTGTTTGTCCCGCAGCAATTTATTATGACCACAGAGTTGATACAAACCAGTAATTAGCCCCCTATTCTCCCCCCCATGGGCAAGTATGCGAGACCATGCAGGCACTTTCATCTGGCGCCAATGTCAACTCAACGGGCTGTTCACGGCACACACACATTTATACGCTCATGAGAGACGGGACTGGGGTTACAGGAACGCTAAAATGGATACAAGGAAAAGCACAACTGATTGTTGAGGTAATGCACATGAATTTTGAATTCACTGTTTGGCATAAATGTCTGCTTAATTTGAATCTTGGTGTGGGGTGTGCTGATCAAGAACAAGAAGCCACAACATGCCCTACAAATCTGTGCAACTCTCGTTTTTCCACTTTCCATCATTGTGTGTGTGTGAAAACAATTGGATCCCCTCTTTTTTCCACTCAGCGAACAGAGAGGGACTCAAGAATGAGAAAAACAAAAGGGGAAGCGTTTTTAAACGGTGAACTTGAAACCCAGACGCAAAGGCACCCGATCCTTCCCTTCCCTCAAGACGTTCACCATCTTCCCTGGGCTTATCCAGACAGCTGGAGGTCTGCTGCCTGCATACTGAGGCTCTTAAAAGAGTTTATCGCAAAAGGGAAGTTTCGGCTCATTTCCTGTCATCAAACGTGAACTGAGCCAGCATCTGACTGTTTACCAGTTTAACTTCATATAAAGCTACTGAATAGACGGTACTGGCTAACTAAAGACTGATGTCAAAAACATCAGTTAATAAAATGAAGAAAGCAGAGTTGCATGACTGTGCATAACAAATGGGACACACTGTTCTCTGGGTGTTTGTAGGAAAAAGCTTGTTGTCGAGTGTTTCTCCCGATGTTTGTATTCTCTCTGTATAAAATAAGTGACATTTTGGTGGATAGCAGAAGTGTCTTAAAAATGCCTTTAGACTGTGAAAAGTAAAGTTCCTTCCAGACCACATTGTCCATAACCCTAACCAGAGCCATGTGTGTGAACTGTGCCTCTGTGCCACCTCTCGCTTTTCACTCTCTCTGCCCTCCGCTGACCTCGGCACTGGTCCACATTCCTGCATTTAGGCTTGTGCCTTTTTTTTTTTTCTTTTTTTTTTTGGACCAATGCGTATAAAGAAGTGAAATAAATAGACTATAAAGGTGAATTCAAGTAAACCTTTGTAGGAGAAGAGTTTTCGGTTATTTTTTCATAGTTTCATGTATGTTGATGTTGGTTGGTGAAGATAAAATGTTTCCCAATTCTGGAGAGAAATATCCTATTTCTGGACAAAAAGTAGTCAGTATGACTTAATACAAAATAAAATAAATCATCTTCAAATATTGCTAAAACATAAGTGATACAATTTTTAATAATATGTATACAGCGGCTACAGACGTGGTCAAAAGTAAGCACACCATTTTTCTTTTTGTTGTTTTTTTTTAAGAAAGATCAATCATGTCTGAGGATAAAAACATGCAGTCCCCACAGATGTACAAATGATGTCAGAAGAAAGACACAACCTATTGTTAAATCTGAAGAGGTCGCACGTGTGTGTGTGTGTATGTCTCGTGTACGTCCTCCTTCCGGTCCATAAAAACAGAGCACGTAGTAAACACTTCGTCTATGTCAAACGGTTCCTGTGTGGCTTTGGAGCCAAAACAAAAAATGAAATGAAAGGTCTTGGGAGGGGAAGATCACAGGACACAGGAGTAAGATCACAGACTCACCGTCCAGCAGTCGGCCGGTCTTGGCAGAGTCTCTTCCTCCTGATTCCTACTGAGTACGAGGGCCCCCCAGTCCCTCCTAACCCAAGCTTCCAACTACAAGACAAAGCAGCCAGCTGACCGTGCCGGCTACACGAGTTCACAAACATTTTTCATTGTCCTCCAAGTCCAGACGGTTTAAAAATACACACAGAGTCAGTTGGCCTATAAATTTGGAGAGCTGCGTTTGTTTTGCCAAGATCCCAGGAGAAGGAAAAGAAGGAGAAATACTGTAGATATAACATGACAGCAAAGAGCAGACAGTGCTGTGAAAAAGCACTCCGTTTTAGTCCATAAGGAGAAAAAAAAACTGCTACTTAAATGTGTCAGATCATCAAACAAATCTAATTATCAGACAAAGTTGAGCTGCGTTTCCATTGACCATAAAATTATACAAACTGGAGTTATGAAAATAAGTTTGCTTAATTGAAACATGCCAATAAAAAAAAAAAAAAGTTTCTCCATCAAAAGTTTCTGATTAGGTAGTTTTCTGGCTGTATCAAAACTAGTATTTCGCAAATCAGCAAATGAAACACTTTCTGCATCACACGAGTCGTGATCAACAACCAGATATTACTACAGGCGCAGAAGACGAAGAAGGAAATGGTAGGAGGATGATGGCCAGGCATGATTTTTAATGACATATTGCAAAAACAGGCTTACTCATGGGGGATTTTAATTGCATTTCTTATTTTAAATAAGAAATGCAATTTTACAATTGTGAAATTGTGTTTTTTCAACATTAATGAAATATTCCCAAAGTTTTGCCACATTTATAATGGAAAAGCAGCTACTGAGGAGTTTTGTTCTGCCTCGTTTTTGTTGGTTATGGATTGTGAAATTGCATTTCTTAAAGCAAAGAAGCTCAAGAATTGAACTCTTCTCCCTGACCATCCAGCATGTAAGGAGCCGAAATTTAACTTACAGATTTTTTTGTTCCATTAAGCAAATAGAAATAATAAATGGTTTTCCTTAACTCCATTTATAATTCTGACTCTTTGAGTTTCGCATTGCTTTAACCTGTCGGCACTTAAAACTCCAGCCCAACAATTTGACTTGTAGAGTCATTCAGAAAAGCTTTTTCAGAGCCCCGGCAAACATTACGTCCAGTCTATGGCAGGCTTGCCTGAGTGGAACGTGAAGAAAAATTATACAAAACCAAAAGAAGCTCTTTGATTTTGTCGCGCTAAAACAAAGGCAACACAGCAGCCACACAGTTTAGAGGGAAGGAAATCCTTTAAATAAACACAGGACTGGCTCTGCCCCTGCGGTGCCAGCTTTCCCAAACATGTCCTACAGTCTGTCACTTATCTCTGCTTCTCTAGTTTTCAATTAGAAGGTTTGAAGAATAATAAAGAAGGAAAAGTACAGTGTCTGTCCAAAGTGTACACACCGCTGTTGAAATGGTGGCCTTTTGTGGCGTAAGAAAGGGCTACAATAAATAATTTCTTTGCCTTTAATGAGACATTTATTCTGCATAATTACACGGAAAAGGAAACGTTTGGGGGCATAAAAATTAAAAAGCTACAGTCTGAAGTGTTCGCACCTTTAAACGAAACCAGTTGAAGTACTTTCTGGCTCAGTTTCAGCATTTCCTCAGCAGAGGTCTGTCTGAATCACACATAGACTCCACAACACTTCCCCACTCTGCTTGAAAACGACCAGTCCACCATCGTCATCAGCCAATATGACGAATGTGAACAAAGCAAAAGAGATGACTGTAAATTAAAAAAAAAAAAGGGGTCAAAACCTACTTTCATCACAGGAGAAGAGGCGGAGGGGTTGGAGGTAGGGGCGCACCGACTGCAGTTTTCCGGTTGATCGCCAATTACCAATCTTTAAAAAGCCTGACTTGCCGATCCCATTTTGGCCGATCCCAGGTTTATTTGCCTGAAATGTTGCTAAATATAGCAAGAAAGTCGCTGAGTTGGCAACAGTGAGGTGACTATTAATTCTATAACATGACCTGGTGGGCCAGTCTTTCAGTCAAACTTCTATCACAGGAGAGCGGAAGAGGACGGCGGATGATTTTTAGACCTTTGCTGAGGTAGAGGTCTTACTTTACCTCTGCTTACTTCACATGTAACTATCAGCCGATTGGTGGGCCCCTAGTTGGAGGTGTATAAATACCTCATGGTTCACCTGGGCAACAGACTGGACTGGAGACTCAGAGAAGACGTCTACCAGAAAAGAAAGAGCAGGATGTACTTCTTGAGGAAGCAAAGATATTTTAGTGTTTCCAGCAAGATGCTGCATATCTTCGAGAATTCTTGGTTCACAACACAAAATTTTAAAATTGACTGATTTTTCCAAACCAAAGACACCACACATATAAGCATTTTTAGGAGTTTTGTTCATAACATAAAAATAAAATGTTGCCCCTTTATGGTTGTACAACAAACCCTGACGTTATCAAAATCTTGAGTTTTTGAGCATATCTAGGGGGCGTGGCCAAGCCCCCTAAACCGCATGTAACTTTCACATCCAACAGCCGAGCTGCACCAAACTTCACATCAGTCATCCAGGTTGGATGCGCAACGATCCTATGGGGTCGTATTCTGACGTCTTCTGCAGAGCCAAAGTAAACAGAAGTTAGTATTCTGTTTATCCTCACTAATAATATGGCTTTTTATAGTTTTTTTTTTCTACTGTGCGACTGCCAGCTGTGCTTGTGCTTTTTCGATTAGAAATATTATCATATTTCCAATTTATGGCTTGGACAGCCTTTTTTTTTTTTTTTTTTCCATTTTCCTATTTTGTTTGACTTTGTGCAAAATAATCAACTTTTATTCCAACACTGTAATGTTTTAACCATTTCTCCTTTTTGTAACATTTTAAATGATAATGCTGTTTAAGTTGCCCGTTTATCCACTTTTCTATGTTTTCTTCATTAAAAACAAACAAACAAAAAAAACTTTTTACATGTATTGATATTATCCAACAACTATGTACGTTTTTCTGTAGCTCCTTTGATGTCGTTTATTTTCAAGCTGACACCGCCCCCTGCTGGCACAAAGATGCTACTTTTTAAAGCAACAGAAATCATCTCACACCTAATGCTCGTTAGAGGTTGGTACTCTGCTTTCTTCATAAGCTATGAAGAAATTTTCCATCTTGCTCATCCATTTGTGTTCACTAGATGGTGTGCATCTGTGTTATGTCATATTACCCATTTTTTTCCAAAATGAAATATTCCATTGCAAAATTCATTATAATTCTAAAGATTTTGATCAAAAATTATTTTTGTTTTCATTGAAGTTAGTTTTTGTTTGAATAATAATGAAAAAGTCTTCATGAAAAGTCACTGGAACGTGAAGTTCGGTTCTATTATAATATTTTTAAGTGGAATCATCAATAAAACTTGTTAATCCTTTCTGCTGTCTTCAAGCTGTAGACAACAGTGCAAAAGTTTGTTTTTAAAATAGTTATTCTGTTGTCATGGAAACAAATTCTGTAATTTAAAAAAAAAAAAAATCTTAGTTCCCCAAAGGAACAACCAGTTCCACTGCACAAGTTGGACAGTCAGGGCTGTAAAGTCCGTCCACATCAAACAAAAGTTGCTAGGGAACGGATAAAAACAAATGGCCTGTGGGGCCAAGTGAGAAATGCGTTGACGCGCCAACAATAGCTTGGATTCAGACTCTTTCTGGTGGACGTTTTTAACAAGAACAATTCTTTCATGGTTTGTGATGCCGTCAGTCCAAAGATCCAGCCTCATTAATCCTGGTAAGTGACCCGATTTGTTGTTTTAAACTACAACTCCTTGCTGGGTGTTTTTTTTAACTGCGTCGTCATGGAACCAAACTAGGTTTATCTGAGGACCAAGATGAAGCCTAAATATCACATTTAACAGTCCGTTGTTTCTGACCGCTAACTGTGTGTTCTGCAGCAGTATGGCCAAGAAGAAGAAAGGCGGTAAAAAGCCCAGGCCGCTTACTCTGAGAGCGGTTCAGAAATGCGTGGACTTGACCATGGACGGCAGACGGCGGCTGGACCTCAGCTACAAAGGCATCACCGCGGTGCCCGCTTGTGTCCAAAAGGTGATGGACATTGGTGAACTGAATCTGAGCAGGAACCTGCTGAAGAAGATCCCACCTTTCATAGATCACTTTGACAGCACCGCGGTGTTGGATCTGCACAGCAACTATGTGAGTATGACCAGAAGAGAGAGAGGGATTAGGCGGACGTTGAACCCTTTTCATTAGTTGGGAGTCGTTTCGAAGTGATTAACTGCCACAGAAGGAGAACATTTACATAAATGTGACGGGAGGCGAGATGTTAGGATGCAAAGTTTTTGCTGAAATTCTGCAGAACGGAATGAGCCTTACATTTTTCTTTTCTCCCAACTTTTCAAAGTTTGGTGTTTGTGTAAAATCGCTGTTGGTTTTTCTGAATCTACCAGAGGTTTCAAGTCCATTCTGTGGTTTTCTGGATTAAAACTTAAACTATTAGTGTTGAATTACAGCATATGTATTTAAAAGTAGACCTTACTTTAAGAAGAAAAAGACGTTTTCTTAAAAATTTAACCATATTATTCAAGATTGAAAAGAAAATAGTGTTACAAAAGTGTTCATACCATTTTTTTTCATCGTCATTTTACATTAACAATCTATGTAATTGTGTTGTGAAGTCTATGTGTGATGCAGACAGACCTCTGCTGAGGAAATGATGAAACTGAACCAGAAATCTTGCCACAGATTTCATTTAGAATTAAATTAAATAAGGTTTTACTGTGCAGGTTTCCTTGGTTTTTAGAACTATAATCCCTTTAGTTATTCATGAAGGCATATTGCGGTCATAAACCTGAAAAAAGAAAAAAAAAACCCTCACATTTTTAGATTAATCTCAGAAATTTTCCAGGAACTCTTGGGAATTTCAGAGTTTGAAAATTTGATTTTAAAAAATCTGACATTTGAGATTAATCTAAAAAATATTCCATAAAAAACTTGGAATTTAGGAGTTTGAAAATTCAAAATTTTAATAAAAAAATACTTATTTTGAGATTTCAGAATTTTCTAGAAAATCTTGGGAATTTGAGTTTGAATGGTAAAAAATAAAATCACATTATGAGATTAATTTCTAGAAAACAGTTGAACACTTTCAATTTCTCAGTTTCACAAGTCAGAAATATTTTGAAACTTCACTTGTGAAACTGAGAAATTTTAAGTCTTCCCAGAAAATTTCTAAGATTAATCTCAAAATTTGTTTTTTTTTTTCCAGCAAGTGTTTGAGTTTTAGAACTCAAAAATGTTTTTTCTCAAATTTTGTGGATTAATCTCAAAATGTTAATTTTATTCCTAGCAAATTTTCAACTTTCAGAGCTGAGAAATTTCCTTTGCTCTTCTAGAAAATTCATGAGCTTAATCTCAAAATTTATGGAGTTTTTTGGCAGTATTTGTACTCCTTCCACGCCGTGGTAGTTACTCAATTTCCAGATTATGATTCATGTGGTTAGGAAGCAGCAGCTCCACTGGGTGACCATGACTATGTTGCTTCTCTGATCGCAGCTAGAGGAGCTCCCTCAAAACATCAAAAACCTTACAGGTCTGACGGTATTGAACCTGTGCAACAACCGTCTGACGAGCCTCCCCATCGAGATCGGCAAGCTGAGCAACCTCCACATCCTGAATCTGGGACTCAACCTGCTGAAAGCCCTGCCCACCTCCGTCGGCAACCTGAAGGAGCTGCGCTACCTCGGCCTGTCCTACAACCACTTCACCACGGTGCCCAGCTGCACCGTCAAGCTGAAGAAGCTGGAGAAGGTCAACCTGGAAGGGAACCCCATCAAGTACCCGGAGGTGACCGAAGTCAAGAAGCTGTCGAAAGTGGACCGTTTTCACGTGGTCAAGGAGAGCCTTCTGTGTGGGAATTGCCTGGAGCGTTTTCAAATCGACAGGGAGAAGTTGGACTCCATGGACGGCTACGACACCTAGGGGCCGGACGGGGTGGGGGACAGGAGCTGGTTGACTTTTAAAATGCATTCGTGCAACTCACAATGAAGTCAGTGAGAGCATTATTTATCTTTGATCATTTTTTTTACGGTGGATACATGTAATGCTGGTTGGGTGAGAGTTGCTTTGGGTTTTTGTTAAAGCACATTTAATATGAATATACACCAATTTAATAAACTATTTGGTTTTTATGTGAACGCGAATAAAAATGATTTTCAGAAATAATCAAATATTGGAAGAATATTTAATTGAAAATATTATACACCAACATTTAAGCTGGAATAAAATGTAAGGATGAACCGACGTGAAAATTTGGGCCGATATCTGAAATTAGATATTTACTGACATATATGTTTTAATACCTTTGACGCCTTTGGGAAAACAAAATAACACAAAAGAAATAAAAAAAAAACAAAACAACTTTGGCACTTTTTCTCTGCTTCAGTTAAACTTCCCACAATTCCCCACTGCATCAGTATCACCGTCATCTGACCAATCTGTTCTTACATTTCTTCAGATATTTTGGAGTCTTTTTAGCAAACTTTATGATGCATTTTCTGCGTTCTACATCTGTGGTAGTAATCTGTTAAATTGAAACAGAGGAAATTACATTTTTACATAGGGCCAGATTACTTTGGACAGATCTTTTTCCCTTTTACAAAAGAATCACTTGAAACCGTTTGTAATTTACTTAGGTTGTCTTTGTATGAAATTGTTTTCTACAATATCAATAAGATTATGTACAACCCTGATCATCCTCTTTAAGAGACCGTCCGGGAAGAACAGTGTTCAGCCAGAGGCCTCTTTGAATTTTATGTAATACAGACTGCTACAGGAGATTTTTCCTGCCTACAGCCATCATCATCTATGATAACTCTGATTAAATGAGTTACAAAAATATTTAATTTTTCTTTGGGATCACTAATATATTTTTGAACCTGGACTTTGTTCTGTAAAACTTTCCAAACACCAGCAGCTCACCGTGTTCATGGAGGCTCAACTGTTCAGGTCACAACGCTCAAAACCTCACATCTGAGATTAAAGAAAATTTTTGTAAGACTCAAAAGACTTAAAGAAATAAGCGCTTTAAATGTATCGATGTATGTTTAATGAATCTAGATATATAAGCTTAACTTTTTTTTAATAACAGTATTTTTAAAAAATAGGTTTTCTGTAATATTTTAAATCAAACATTTGACATTTAAGCAGCACTGCATGTTTTGATAGTTGTAATCCGCTAGAGGGCAGCAAAGGCTGACTGCAGCCGCTTTTGGCTAATACCACCATATTAGATTAGAAAGATCCAATTACAGTGAAGGTGTCTATTTTTCTGCTTTGTTTTGGGTTCTTGGAACAATTGATGTTGTTTTAACTCTACAGTTTGAAAGGAAATGCAAGTTTTATTTTTTCCCTTTTGTTCATTTCTCACTCTGGATCAATGGGGACAGTACAATAGCCTATTTGTGTCAATGTAGATGTCTGCCAAAAGAACTCCAGAATTCTGAGATTAATCTCAGAAATTTTCAAGGTAAAAGGGCATTTTCTGCACTCAAAAATTCAAACATTTCTTTGTTTTTCTTAAATTTACAGTGACATTTTGGTGAATTTCTCAAGCAGTTCGTAGCAAATGTAGCAATCAATTATTTGCTATAAATGACGATACATTATTTGCATCGCTATGGAGGAATATATTCCTAACTTTTTTTTTTGCAGAATTGTTTTAAATTGGGCCACATTGGAGAAGTCCTGAGACTGAATAGCATCTCAATCAGATTGAATTAAAGACTTTGGGTGTAGAGTATCTTAAATGTTATTCTTGGTTCTCTGACTGAGCTGTTCTTGGAGTAATTTTGGTTGGCCAACCGTCTCCTGGGAAGAATCGATACTTAAGTTTCTTTTTCCCCCATTTTTTCCCCCTCCGTTTCTCACAAAATGGCTTTGTAACCATCCACTGATAAATGTCCACGACTTTGTTTCTCCTTTGTTCTTACATTTCTTTAGATGATTTGAAACCTTTTTTAGCTAACTTCATCATGTCAAATGGGTTCTGTTCATGTATTTTCTTTATTCTACATAGTAGAATAACGTAATCTGTTAAATTAAATCATAAAAAAAATAGCATTTTCACATATGGCTAGGTAACTTCAGACAGAGTTTTTCCTTAATAAATGAATTTGTCACTTGAAAACAACATTTAGAATTTACTCAGGTTATTATTTTCTATAATGTTTATGGAGTAACAAAAAATGAAAAACAGCATGTTGGTGGAAAATACATTTTCACAAAACTGAAGGTAAAAAAAAAGGAGATCTGGAAATTTGAAATATTTGAGGAAGGAGGGTCATTTTTATAAAAGGTATGAAAGTACATCTGAAGGTTTCACACATTTTTCGCAAAAGAAACCCCCAACCCCCCCAAAAAAAAAACAGATGTCATGAAAAAAGAGATAATTGCGAAGACTCAACATTCATTTGAAATGTCACAGAGGAGTAACGGCAGACGGACGGCTGCTATCCTGTCTGCTCCTCTCAGAGTCATTAGTGGATGAAGCCACGGCCCTTTTGTTAATTGTCAGTGACAGAGAACAGGGGGAAGGTAATGGAGGGCAGAACCAGGGTCAGAGAAGCAGACAGGCAGCACACGAGGGAGACGACCACTGGGGAAATACCTGAAAGTCTTCAAACAATCCCACTTCTCTCCTATCTGCACTTCCTTTCTCCTAATTAAGGATGTGAGATGAGATCAAGCTGAACAGCATGAAATACAAAATCATATTGAGTTATATCCTAACTGAAGTTATTCATACACCGCTAGCTAAAATTTAGCTGCACTATCATAAACATCATACTAAAGCTAAAATGCTAAACCAACATGGTATTTAGCAGAGGCTAAGGCTAATGCGCTAAATTCAAACATCTTAATACCCACCAGGAGGCAAAATGCGTTGCAACAATGTATATCTGAGGAGAGGAAAGGAACTGCTGCGTAAACACTTCAAAATAAGAGCATGAAGATAAACATCCAACTACTTCAAAAATTCTTAAGGGGTGATAACCAAAACTTCAACATACATGTTGAAATTTATTCATGTTAAAGTTTACAAAACCACCAAGTATATTATCACCTTTATTTTGTTTGGAAAAATAAACTTAGGTGAAGCCTAAGTGATTTCAAAGTTAGCAAAATGCTAACGTGCTAAACAAAATATTAGCTGTTAAATTATCAGCAAGTGTGCTCACCACTAGCTGTGATTCCCTTACAAATGTGTGCAAAACTGTCAATATTCTGCTAATGTAAAAAAACTTTCACAATTGCAGTGTTTCTTTTAAATATGCTATGATGCGAAAGGTCTTTCCACCACAGTTTTGCGAAATAAATGCCATAACATTCTAACCAAAAACTTTTTCTTTTTTTTTAATTGTTAGGTTTCCATTAAGCAGATTTATTTTCGAAATGTCAAATTGCAAAATTATATGATCAACGCAGCCTAACTAATCCAAATACTTTTGAGACATGGCTCTTGGTAATATTTGATTTTCTAATTGACAACAGAATGGAGTAAAAATGTGTTTTGGATTAAAGAATACCTCAAATCAACATGCTGTAAAGACATTTACCTCCAAAACATTGAGAAATGTGCTTCTGGATAAAATACCAAGTTTATTTAAGATCCCAGCAGCCTGTCTGAAATCACTGGCGGCTTAGTTTTAAAGCATTTGGTCAGAAATGATCAATAAGTAATGCTAAGTCAACAGTCACACCCTCAGCAGCCACCCTCCAGTGTGTGTTTTGGAACAGCCCTCCAGCACCACTATGAAATATTAATCATGGTCAGTATCAATATTTTAAAAGGTTTTCCAAACATTGTGGATTCCGAGGCACTTATTAGCATTCTGAGCAACATCCGTCTTGATTATGTGACCTTACATGTCAGGTGACAGAGGAACACAATTATAGACATACTAGACGGGCAGCGCTATGCTAGCTTGCCTCATTCCACAAGTACACATCTTGGATACTCTTTAAGACATGAATGTTGCAAACCATGGAGACAAAAACAAGCAATAGAGCTTTGGAGCGTACCCGTAACTGACAAAAACGACTGTCTCACAGATATTTTGAATCCAAGTTACTTAAAACAATTTAGCAATTGTACGAACTTGCTGCAATTTTGGGTGTAATGTCCGATCACACGACCGAAACGGTAAAAAGATGGAAAACAGACTTTCATTTCAATGTTTTCCTGCTTGGAAACAATGCAAGGAGGCTAAGCTAACGGAGCTAATGAAAAGAAGGTGAATGGCCCGGGTATCAGCGGTGAGACGTTCTGATATTACGTTGTCCAACATCCCAAGATATCTACAAGTTTGCTCCAGACATTTCCATTCTGGTGAGTCTAAATTCGCTTTATTGGTGTTGTGTCATAACTTTTTGCTATGGTTTTGTCCAGGTCTGCTCATGGTTATGTTGAGTTCATTTAAGTGAGTCAACCTTGTTTAGGTCGGACTGTGCTACATATTTTTTATGTAGCACAGTCCGAGTTTTAACAGTGGACATCGAGGTTATGCTGTGAATTCTGAAGGTAAGCAATACTGACCGCCACTGTAGCCAAATGTTTTTTTATGTCCAAGTAGTTAGTTTTGTATCGTTTTGACTTTTTCTTCTTTTTGTTTATTATATGCTATATCTGTAAACAAACAAACAAAAACAAAAAAAACTGCGTTAATGAGACTCATGTCGACACGCAGAATTTGCTGTGAATTCTGAAGGCGAAGCCGCTGTGCTGTCCGGTGGTCCGAATAAACGGTCTGTACCACGATCTCAACCGCCGTGTGTGTCCGATTCCTGCCTCAAGTTTCCTTCTGACAACAACCGGTAAAGAAAACAACGCAGAGTCGAAGGAACAGCGAGGTGTCGCCTCACACAGACAGGGTTACAGAACGAAAACATCCTGGTAACAGTAAGAGGTAAAAAGAAATTAACTGAATATGGTGAGATCTAAAGTAATCAAAATGAAAACAAATGAAAATAATAAAAAAAAAACGGAAAGTGAGTGAATCTCAAGTCAGTTTCTGTAGTCATAAAGATGATGTTCTATACAATTGCAAGAGCAATGTTATTTGTGGAATAGAGAAAGTACAAATTTAAGTTCAGAAAATACTGAACTTAAAGATGGCCGCCAGACTCCTGGATGAAAGTAGTTGAGGCCTGAAATTTACTTTGGTGAAATGTGTGATTATTGGAACTATGTGACGGGTAACAAGAAGATTTAAAGAAGCCAAACAGTGGCTCACAGAAGAAGTCTGCATTTCTCAGTTAATGGCAAAGTGGGTTGAGGTCAATAGCTTCCTTTTCCATCAGTGTCTTGTTTATGTGCTTTTTGAAGCATTGAAGTTAGAAAAGGTTGATAAAAAAAAAGGCCTAAGTGTCTATTTGCCGTATGTAAACATCTGGTTTCAATGCACTCAAATTTTCTTTACCTTTGTTGATCACTTCCATGTGCTGCTATTCAACTAAGCTTACCTTGCCTAAAATACAGCCACTCTCAATGGTACGACGGTTCGTCAACTAAAACAAAACTCGATGTACACAAGACGGATGGAAGAACCCCAACAGTGAAACAGAAAACCTCCACCCTGCGTCCAACCCTTCCCATCACTCCGAGCTGCAGAGAAAAGACCCAACTTTGAGACAAGCTCGTCTATAAAAAGCCATGTGGTTATGGCTAAAGAAAAACAGAATTTCTGGTTGTGGGCTGGCTTTTGCTATTTGGGTTTTACAATGTCCTCTTCCTTCTGCTCGCTTTCATTGTCTGCCATTCCAGGGTCTGATAACACCTGATCAATTTGAAGAGGGACAGGCCCTGAACCACACCCAGCCTGTAACCAAATCTCAGTTTTAGACCAAACACCACCTTTAAAGGCTTTTTAATTACAATTATTCGTTTGGAGTCGTTTCGTTGAAGCTTCTAGTTTCTATTGTTGCAGCTTGTGAGACCCTGCCTGTTAGTTTGACTCCATTTAGCTTTGGCCTGTGTCTGCTTCGTTCTACCAGCTTGTTATCTTTGCTGTGTGTGTGTAGATGGTTGGATGTAATGTGTGGGCACATGCTCCCCTTCTCCTCCCCCTCTGGGTCTTTCTCCCTCTTTACTCTGTAATAAGAGCAGCTGTGGCTTACGTGAGGCCAGCTCTGATTCAATTGCAGTGAAACTAAGGCCATTATCCTTTGTACGCCGGAGGAGGGCCAAGCAGCTGCGACAGGAGCAGCGCCAAACGGCAGGTTTCAGGGTTTCCTTCAAGACGACGACAGAGAGTGGAAAAATGTCACAGATTAGCCTCCTAACAAGCAAAAAAGGAACATTTTACACATGATACTGTGGCCAAATCCTCTGAATCAAATTGCCCCGAGAGCAAACAGAAATAAGCTTCAAAGGTGATTCTCAAGCAAATATAAATTAACCCTTTGTGGCTGATATCAAATACTAAACTTGTCTCAAAAATATATATTGTTTTGCTTATCCACAAGAGATTTTTAAAAATTTGAAGGAATCGCCATTACAGATGCAAATTTTGCTCAACTCTATGGTCAAATGAAGCAAAACCTACTTTAGATACATTTTTCAGAATGCTCTCCCAAACCTATTGTTCTGTGTTTCCGGACTGGTGAGATTACACTGATCATAATCTGAATTACAGTTCATTAAAAGCTATTTCTGTAGATAACTGGTCTATGATAATGGCTGCTATTCAGACAGCAAACTGTAAAACATGGAGTGCTGCAAGGCAGTTGTCTCAGTCCCATTATATGCAATATTAACACTCCTGTACTTCTCTCTGATGGTAGGTCATTTGTGAGTTGATTTCATGGTAAAAATGGCTATAGGGTGATGCCTGCACAATCAGACAAGGATGCAAACCAAACTTTTTACTGTAAATCTTTTGATGAAGACGGAAGACGGCGATGGGAAGCAGCTGTCAATCATGAGGACTGGCATCCATTTATGTATGTGAGGAATTGCAGCGAGCACTTTTTTAAATCGGGTAAGAAGAGAAATGTTCATATACTTCATATGCAAGTAAGCTTAGTAAGATGTAATCAAATATTGCATTATGGAGAAGGTATGTGTCATTGTACAAATTCTATATTAAAAATCTTTTTCTTGTTGGTTAGCATTGAGAAAAGGCCCTGCCATCATGTAGCCTACCATGTACGGAAAAACTGGTAAGCATATAGACTTTTTTACGCTTTTAAGTCTGCTCTGGTCTAAGGGGAAACGCCATTTATGATTTAGTGGTGTAAATTTAGGCAGATTTGACCAAATCAACAAACTTCAGGGGAAGAAGTCATGGGTGAGTTTCCAAGCTAGCTAGTTGCAACATTTGTAAATACCGCGATCTATGAGGCCAACCTGCGTATGCTACTTCCAAAGACAAATTAGCTAGACTTGAGCAAGTGGAAGACACGGCGATACTGGCAAAGACAACACGGACAAATAATCACAGTCCATACTCCTGTTCCTCATTTCCTATGTCTGTCACAGCACCTCAACAGCTTTTATATTTGTCTGCTTTTTGAAACTGCTTCACTTTTCTACTATTCCAACTAAAAATGCTTTCCATGTTCCATTTTCAGTATGCCTCTTATTCCATCTTAGCACCAAGAATGTGACAGTTGTACTCCTTGTCATGGATACCGCTCTATTTGGCAGCTCTGGAAACTCTTGACTCCAGCTGCGGCTCACGCCTCGTAAATCTTCCCCAAACTCATAAATATGCTTTGGTTTACAGATCTTTCAAGGCTGTGATTATCAAGTGACTACGAAAAAAAACTTACAGTATTTTTGCCTTCCACTCAACTTTCCAACTGTAAGTTTGAATGCAGCATCCAGCTTCTTTATCCATAACACGTCCAAGTGTTTGATGCAATGGCCAAACTCATGAGGAGTCTTCCTCATGACTGTCAGCCATATTATACCAATTCTGTATTAAAGATCTTTTTGTATTGGTTGTCTGTAAATACAAAAATATATAGACTCCAGAACACATAATTTGTCTTTATTTGCTTTATATGATATGCGTTTAACTGAACAACTACTTTTCAACTAAAAGTTAGCGCATCAAAGTTGGTGAAATCATTGACTTCTCTACGCTCCTCTTCTTTCTAAGCTCAGCCCTTCCTCACAGTTTCTTCAGTTAATTACCAGCTGCTGCAGCTCAAGGTGACAGGAAGCTGCTAGAGGGGACTATTTTTTTCCCTCTGCCCTCCCGGTTGTTCAGAGACGTCCCATAGGAACGCCGGGAGGCTCTAATTACGACATGTTGTCTAAGCCGGCGTTCGCTCTCGTCCTGAAACGAAGGTTCTCCGGCTAAAACAAAACTGAGGTAGGGTTAAAGATGAGGATGGATTTGGGGTCAGAGGTAAACGGAGAGGAAGGGAGGAGGCCCCTGGCAGATGAATAGAAAAAAAAAAGACAAGAAAAAGAGATCTAGACCTTTGCATGTGTGCACATTTTGTCGGTGGTGGACCCTTCATCGCTTCTCACAGCCGGGGATGTAAAGCTATGAATAATGTAACAGGGAGGGGCGGAGGACCACTGGGTGTGGGCAGAAAAAAAAAAAAGCTGTAGTTCCTCCTCCTTTCTTCCCTCACCGCCCCCGTTTTCTTTCCATTCTCCTCCCCTCGCCGCGGTTCACCCAAACCCCTAGCAGCCGGCCGCATTGCAGAAGGTCAGAAGAGGAGAAGAAGAGGAGAGAGGCAAGGCAGGGGTGGGGTGTGTGTGTGTGTGCGGGGGTGGACATACAGGACTATGCCGAGGGGAGAGCGATGACAACCATGCTGAGCCCAAAGATCAGACAGACCAGGAGAGGTAGGTCGCTTTTCCCTTCCCGCTGCGTGTTCCCTGACAGCTGCAGCATCACCGTCTGCTCTGCGCTCAGTTGGTTCAAATGAGTCAGAGACGCACAGATTTTCATTCAACTTTTACACGTTTAATGAAAACAGTTTAAATTAAGATGAAACTGCGTCTGCAGAATCATTTTTAGTTGTCACACTTTCTCCTGCCCACGCAGGAAACCTCTTGATTTGCATTTTACTCCAGCAGGATGCTGCTGCTGCTGGTGTGTGTGCGTGCGCGCATGTGTGTGTGTTTTACAGGGAGAGAGCAGCATCTCTGGTTCCATCAGCACCACGAGTCTGCTGTCACACACCAAAACACGCACGTGTGTGTCCCTGGCGATGGATTTATTAATAAAGCGTGTGGATGCAAGTCTTCCTTCCTCTCTTGGCACCAATCTCCATGGCGACAGTTATACAGCTGGGTCAGATTAAGTTGAAATGAATAGGTCCTCGTCACGAATGGGAGCGTGATGATCAAACCGTCCGCTGTAGTGGTGTAAAATTGGCGACAAAGTGGATTAAATCATATTTGCATAAATGCGCAAAGTGATTTTAGACATCATGGCTCAATTACATAAAACTAAAATAAGTTGGTTAACAATTATGTTGGTTTACCATGTGTTTAAATAATCCACAAGAATTTACTCTTTTTTTTTTTTGAAGTTCAATGACTCAATTATGCCCTTGCTTTATTTCTAACATAGCGAAAGCAAACGGATTAAAAAGTCGGTGCGAGAGAAGCATCTACTGCGTCGCTCCCGTAAACTGCAGCCCGTGCGCTGACAGCGCCACACTTGCTGCACGAGGCGCATGAAAAAGCGAGTGTGTGACAGACGTAGCAGGGAGTAACGCCTGCTGAGACAGGGGTCAGAGCAGTTCAGAGCGCCAACCACAGAGCACGTGCTGGTAAGTAATTGAACTGCTTACAATGTCGCGTCAAAAACGTCAAGGAAAAGATGCAAGGGTAACCGTGTAATTATCTGATATTGACGTTAGTGGGAAGACGGTGGAATATTATTACCTAGGAGGTTGAATGGGCTCTTTTCACCTCTTTAAACTCTGAATACTGGCTTTAAAAAATTTTAATTTTGATTGTGGAACTGTGTATTAAGGACATGACAACATATCCAGCTGACAATACACAATACTCCCACGAGTACCAGAGATTTTCGATATACAGTGTTTGTGGATTCAGTACCTCAGTTGTGTATTATTTTTGGGGGGTGGGGAGGTTTGGTAGAGCATTGTCACTTTTCTAAAACAGTAACCCAAGACATTTTTTGCCGAAAGACATATAGGTAAAAATAAATAAATAAATAATTAAATAGGTGACGATATCCAAAATATGGGAAAAAAACTGAAGTGTAGCTAAAAACAGCTATGTGCGATGCTACTAAGCACGATATAAGGTCTGCAAAGCAGCCAGTCCAGGAGTATAATTCAGGGTTTTTGTAAGAAAAAAAATATAAAATTTTTTCAATCAAGACATATCAGTATCACAAATCATAACCTGGGCTTCAAAGAATCTGTGGTACTTACAGCACAATATTTCAGTCTAGATTTGATTGGCAGTATGTATGGCTGTCTAAATGTAAAGTGGTTCTAATGATGGACGAAAATATTAAAATTGCATCTTTTTTCCTGCAAATACATCGGGAATTTCGCAAACAGTGCAGTGATTTTGTAGAAAGCCATTAAAAACATTAATCTGCTTCTGCCAGCCAGAGGAGGTTGATCAATAGTGGAGTAATGTTTCCTCTTTGGTTGATCCAACACAAGCAACATTATTTTGTACAGACTGTGCTGGCTTGTTTTATGTTTACTATATTAAAGAACGATGGTACTACCATTAAACATAACTTCTATTCCATTTGTGGTAGATTAGACTACAATAATTTAACCATATTATGTTTTATTATGAATTCTTGGGTCAAATATCAATATAATTAGCCATCTAGCTTCCCAAACAGCTTTCTGGTTTGATAACTAGCTAATTAGCCAACTTTTAGTTGGCTTGCTTGTTGCAAGATACCGTTTGTATAAATTGATGCAATTATCTATTCTGTCTTTAGTGTTTATTTAAAACTAAATAAAAAAATAGGTTTAGATGAAAAAAAAAACATTTTTCATGTAAACTTAGGTAGAAAACAACTAGCTATTAACTTGTGTCAAAATCACATTTGGATCACTTTTATAGAAACATTAAGATCTGAGAATAGTTTGAGACAAATGGTCCGTAGAGGTTTGTTTTTAATCAACAACAGCCCTATCCTACAGTGGAGAAAAGAAATCCCACTGCTGTGGCTTCAGTAATCTCTTCAAATGTCAACATTTTGAAGCTGTAATGGGTTTCGTGGTGCAGTGGTTGGCACCAGAAATGAAGCAGCAGCTGTAATTGCCCACATATCAGCTGCTTCTCCCTCACGCTGCGCTTTTGATCTACGTTTCCATGGTTTTATGATCAAAGTGTTACAGTGCAGCACCATGCTGACTTTTTGTTTTTTCCGAGGGATGCGACTGAAAACTGACGGATCTGGGTACTGTAAGGAAGACTGAGGATTCAAAAGAATAAATATCACACAGATAATGTGAATGTGGGGGATGATTTAATGCGCACACTCGCTGCTGCAGATCTGTTCCACTTCACTGCAGGTTTCAAATAACAGGCGTGTATGTCAACTGCCACACCTCCAGATAGTCAAGAATTGATGCCACACACGCCCACACACACACACACAAGACACATGCATTAATCAGTATGAGATAGCTGGATGTTCCACTCTGATGCACCTGTAACTCTCTCCGCTGGTTTCCCCAAGCCATAAATCACCGAACAACAACTAGATTAGCCAAATTAAATTCCTCCACCATGCCAGTGTGAACAGCTGTGTGGGTGTGCATCCATATATGCAATGCAGCTTTCTGTGTCATTTTCTGTAGCCTTTGTAGAGAACCCACTTTAAGATACTACTGGGGATTCTGCTCTCGGGTGTGCATAGAAGCCATTTACTGCTGGTGATAAATATACAACTCCATGATGTATGAGGTGGCACTGTAGAGACCTAAAGCATGCAGGAATGTTGCATCAGATATCATAACATTTGGGTTTTGTTGTAAGCATGTGGACGACCATTTGTGCACATGGCAACAGATTCTCATGTGCCACAAATGAGTCCAGTTGCTCTGTGGCTGCCAGTTCAGAAACTGAACGAACAATTGAGAATTACAAGAATCATTCTAGAAGAGAACTAAAGTAGAATCTCAAACTATCCATAGTAAATTAAACATGGAGAAATGCTCTAATCACCCATGTCTTGGTGAATCTGGTACTGCACTAAAGCGGTTTGAAAATGATTGCTAGGCGATGCATCTTGGAGTCTGTTTAATAGTGTATATTTTTTACATGCATCAAACACAGCCAATGGTTTTTGGCTTTATGATTAGTCAACCAGTGAAGACTGTTTGTACCCATCAATCGTAAGTTTTAAGTGCCTGTTGCTGAAGGGGTCTACTGTGGAGGATTACACTATTGGTGTGACATTCTGCATTAATTACTTTAAGAGTTACCATAAACAAACACGTACAATGCAGGCCAAAATTTGGAAACGAGGCCAGAATTTACCAGATATCCAAAACAACTTCCAGTTTCTTATAAACTGTTGTACTTACTTTAGGTATACATTGATCTTAATCAAGAGTTAGATGGAATAGTATTTCAAGTCAGTTTTAAGACTGAGAAGTTTGGCAACAGTCACAACTTCAGGGCACAAGTACAAAAGAAATCCTGGTTTGGATACTCTATATACATGCACTGATGCTGTTAAAACCTTGTGAGGTCACTTCCATTGGCAAGAGGTCCATTGTCTTTACCCACACCAAATTACTTAACAGCTTTGTTGGCGACTATCTTCAGCAACCATTGTCAAGAAGTCAGCAGCCCATCACAAGGCAACAGAGAGACACTACAACTATACAAAAACAGACTCCCTCAGAAGAGAAATTTAGAGAAACCAATCAACCCAACAGTCGTGTTTTTGGACTGTGGGAGGAAGACAATTTTAAAACATGTCAGTAAAATTCAATTGTCAGACGTGTTTTCACAAACAGCTAATTTTGAAGGCTGGATGACCGGGTCAAAGTATTTGTGAAACTGCAACTTATCTGCAGTGGTCAGAATCTTTTAAAAGTTGTCCATGAACCAACAATTGGGTCACGAGTGACCAGGAATGTTGTGTGCGTCATGATATGTGTAGTGGAGAGAAACCTCAAGCAAAAGGAATAAATGATAGGTGGCAGGCAGGTAAGTGAAGAGGAACAAGAGAGAAAACACAAGGAGAGACTGGAATGAAGCTAGGAGCATGAAGAACTAGAAACTCAATGAACTGAGGGCAATAAAATCCAAATACCAACTAATCATGGAAGCATGAGGGTTGTGAAAGCTGGCTTTTGTAGTCCGATCCAACAGACTACCTACTGTAGTTCAAACTTTAGAAAAAGTCTTTGCTGGATCTGATGAATAGATGACAGAACACAGTATCAGTTTGTTCTATATGGAGCTGCATAGCAGGATGCCAGTTAGGGTACAAGTGATCTACCCCGATGGCTATGATCTCTTGATTAGAATGGGATGTTACCACACAGTAAGTGAATCAGAAATGGTTTGAACAGTACAACAGTGAAGTGTTAATCAAAAGCAAACGCTTGTGGGAGGTACTGGACAAGCTGGACCAGTCCATGGGTGCCCATCTTGCAACTTAAACTGACCCAAAATCAGTTTTAGATTTGAGAAATGCATTTGTGGGAAAACAAACGATTAAAAATTTCATGTCGGGATGCTGCGGCACTGCGGTGGTGCAGAGGTCAAGCAGTAAGGATGGGCAGGATAAATGATTATGCTATTTTGAGACCATGTTTCAAGTTATATGATGTAATGGCATAATAATCCAAAACCACATTCTCAAAGACCAATAAACTTTAAATTGTAATGAACACTTAACACTGGAAGACATTTTAAATATCAAAAAATGAATAAAATAGAATCAATATAATGAATTATGAAGTCTCTAAACAAAAATTGTCCTTCCAGAAAAAAGGGGCTAAAGCACCAGACTGAATACTTTTATCATTAAGTTTTTGGTAGAAAGACAAAAGAGAAAAATAATAAATCATGCAACTGGAAATTATTAAGCTTGTTTTAATTTATCGTGCAATTAACTGATTTATTGCTCATTGTGAACGGCCTAGGTCTTTGTTATCCAGTTAGCTTTGGTTTATTTGACCAATAATGTAGTCTGCCAGTGCCAGTGTAGTCATAAAATGTGTGATCCTTGAGACTACCACAAACTCGAGTGTACTGTGCCTTGGAGATTGTGTGCATACCTTCACCCGACGGTTGAGTACCGACTGCCTAAATTTATTGTGGCAAATTCCTTCATTTTCCATAATCAGAATAGCACTAGTAAGTTTAACGAGCTGGTTGCACCGTTTCTTCTTCACCTGGACAACCACTGCCTCTAAGTGCAGCAGTCTTGTTGCAGTCTTTGAGACTGTGCCTACTCTCTACCTTATCAGCTCAGTGTGGCATACAAAACAGTTTGATGTGAATACTGTTAGCCTCAGAGCAGATTACTGAGCGGAGCAAACCTGGGGGCATTAATCTGCCCTCTTTCATTGGACTTAAAGGATCTGCTGCTGCAACATCTTGATGTTAATCAGATCACACCTTCAGGGTTTTAGTGGAGTTTTTGCCTCTGTTGGTCTTCACACACCATTTTGGAAGAGTCCATCTGTTATTCCTGGATGTTGCGCTCCCTACCTACAATTACAAACCCTGAAAAATCATTGCATATATGCATAAATTATTCCTGGGAGGGCAAATCTAGGCCTAGAGTAAGTACAGAATGAAGCAGAGCTTTTGACTGACTCGACCCAATCCTTAGTTTGCTGTTGAGGACATGTTTCACAGAATTGCAGTGATTGTGCCCAAAAGCTGCTCTTACAATAAAAGCGCCTCCCTTTCAGAGTTGTAGTTCATTGTTGCAAAAGTAACCACAGAACAGTTCCACCCAAAACCCGAGGAAGGTCTGAATCACTCTGCATAGTAGGTCCAAATTTGTGGAGTGGGCAGTCAGGCTTGGCACACACAAACAGCAGAATTAAAAATCAGTTGTTGTGACTCAGGGGTGAATCATCCAGTATGTTCCACTCGGGCTATGATCCGCGCAGCTCACGTGTTGAACAAAGGAGGTATTTTGTGTGGATCCTGGGAGGGTGAGGAGAGATGAAAAAATGAAGGGGGTGTGATGAAGGGGAGATAAATGGATGGGACGACTGGGGTGGGGAGGGTAACAGTCATAGTAAGGGGATATGGCTGAAAGTTTAGTAATGCTTGTTTTACTATGCCTCAGCATGTGTGGACCATGTGTACAAACATGGTAATGAAATTGTCTTGATAAGAAAACTGCCCTAGAAATCCATTAGCTAATTTTAAGGTTCCGCAGTAGGACAGCAATATAAGCCAAGAACTATAGATATTTGTTTGGGCGTAAAAAAAAACCCAAACAAAATAAAAAAAAAAACTTTGAGTAACAGATATATCTAGATAGCAAAAAAGTGTATGAAAAAAAGCTTTTGCAGCAAATGGGCATCAGAAAACACAAATGGTGGCTCAAGTTTCAGATTTGGACTTGATTTTGAGTTCTGAAGGATTTGGACTTCTTTGACTAAGACTTGATTGTAAAGGCTCATGATTCACTTAAAATTGTGGACTACAACTCTGTTTTTTTGGCTCCTTTTTATGTTTTTTTAGCTGTTCTGTTTTATGGTATTTGTGTTTTTATTTGTCAGGTTTGGTGGGTCGGTCTGTCAGTCAAACCTCTCTAGAAGCAGAGCAGAAGATGACAGTGGTTGATTTTTAGACCTTTGGAGAGGCAGATAAGATTAGTGGATAAGATCAGCTTCACACTCAAGTATCGGCCAATCACAGAGTTCCTAAAACTAAGGAAATCAATGCCAATTTATATGTTAACCCCTATTGGAAATCAGTTTTCACATGGTCAATCATCCCTAAATATAAAAAAAATAAAAATAACTCTGCTAAGTTATGGTAAAGGTAACATACTCTGTCCTGTGCTGCAGAACATTGAATTGCACAACCTTTATCCCAATAGACATGCACTAATGAATAGTGCATGTCTTTTGGGAGTGTAGTGATTCAAAAGCATCACACATACTTCAAAGAAGACTATATTGCACCAAATTCCCTTCAATTCCCACTATTCTGGCCCAGATACAAACCAAAACAGGAAACAGTACGACATCATCATAAGTTTAGGTTAGAAAATTGAGCTTTTCTATTAGATACACTCCCGGTATGTTTGACGTCGATCAAAAGATGTGCGTTTAGAAAAGGGCCTGGTAAGCACGGTTAAGTTAGGTGGAGAATCTGATGCTCTGGGCCTGTTTATCTTGTCAGAAAAGTTAAAAACCATCATCACTGGGTCTTTCAGCAAGAAAACGGTCCAAAACACAGGAATGGTTCACCAGGAAAAAAAAGAAAAACAAAAACAAAAACTGCCTTCTCACTCCTCCTTAGTAACAATTGATAAATCATACAGAAGACTTTTGGAGTATACTAATTAGCAGCATGCTTTAGAGAGGACCCAGAACTCTGGACGATTGGCAAATGAGACATTTTGGAAACACAATAGCAACAGGGTGCCTAAAGATTTTTTAAAGTGAGATTCTACTCATCCGATAAAAGATTAATTTAACTTAAAGGTTTTTATTTCACTTTATCAGAGCTGCCGACAAGTGTGGACACCACATTATGTTTATGCGGTTCAGCTCCAGTGTCTTGGTAACAATCAAGTTGCTCAGGTATGCTTTGGTGTATATTTTTATGTCTTTGCTGATTATTTGTTTTTATTGGTGTTTATTGGAGTGAAATACTCCTCCATCTAACTTGGAATGCAATTATCAAGAGCCGAGGCAATGGGGAATCATTTCATAAACTCTATTACACAGGGACTTGTGTTGTCTACTGTACTATGAGCCACCATGGAAAGACAAAGCCAATTTAAATGTAAATTAGCAACAGCAAAGAACAAAACCTGCTTTATTATGCTTATAAGTGACATTGTTCTCATAAAAACGCAACATTTATTTACTTGCATATTTAAAACTTTTTGTTTGTGTGCCAATGAGAGTTTGCCTATAATACAAGAGCTAATATGTTTGGCAAGGAATGCTTAAGAATGGTGCTGCCAGAGAAGTTGATGGGCTCTTAGGGGGGCTTTGAAGGGACCCAAGTGGCTGAGCATAAGAAGGGAAAGTAATTAAACTTCAAGTAGGAGAAACGGAGCGTGACAATGCAGAGAGGGAAGAATAAAGATGTCAGTAAGGCTGGAATTGTAGAAGAAACACCTTGGTAAAGGGACAGCGTTCATTTGAACTTTTTCACCACAAGCTTACACAGTTTTGGGGGGACTGTTAAGTTTTATTTGTTCGTTTCAGCAAAGAGGATGCAAGACTTGTGCTTCTCTTTGTTGCCAATTTTATTTAAGTGTTAAACAAAATTCCTATTGGTTTATTAAATGACATGACCTGTTCCTGTCTCAACTTTTCAAGCATTATATCAATCAAGATTGTTCACTTACTGAACAACCTTCACACCCAGTGCAGGTGTCCAGAACCATTTCTAGTATGACAAAAAATCTTTTTACTTCAACAGGACTCTGTGATAGATCAATACAAATAATTGTATAGTGAATAATTATAAAATGGAAGCAAATTCCACTGTGTTCAAATAATCTGAAACGTGTGACTTGCATTTGGTGTGTGTGGGTGTGTGCGTGTGTGTGTGTGTGTGCGTAATAAATCTATGCCACACTTATTGACTTAAGTTACTGAAAATCAAATATTTTTAAAATATCCTAATTAGGGGTGGGACTCTATTGAATTAGTTCTTAGTAATTACATTGATTTTAATGAGTTAAAAATTGTAAGGCAATTAATCACTTTTTTATTAAAAAACGTTCTGGGCAGAGCTCTTGTATTTGCGTGATTCTGATGCATCCACAAATATTGTACACAAGCAACATCAAACAACAGTCCCACAGCCAATTCTAATTCATTGAGAAGACTTTCTAAGCCACTCGAAGTTGTGTTGCTAAGAGCTGCATCCCTGACCTGTGTTCCTTTGTTTTACATTTACTTTTGTGCCAATCCCTTTAATTCACCAAAAAAATAAAAAACTACATTAAAGGTGGGAACACCAGGAAGAAAAGAATACTTCTGTAAGGCTCTGAAAATGTATTTAGGTCTTCTAGGTTCGTGAGAAATGGCACAATGCTATGCCATTGGGGAAAGCTAGCTATAATAATACCAGCCTTACAGTTAGTGTATCAGATGTAAAATGAAAGACTATACATTACAGAGATTACACTCCCATTATAAAGAGAAGGTATCCGGTTGCTTCCTCCAGCACATTAATCATCACAGCCTAGAGGTTGCCATAGTAACAATTGATTATTTAACAGTGGGCAAAGAATACTACTAGACTGCAGTTAGCTTAATTTAAACAGAAAATTGATACTATTTTCACCAGTGCTAAGACCATTCTATTATTTCATCTATTATATTTCTGAGTCAAGCTTAAACTGCTTAATTATTCCACAAATAATTCCAGTGTTGCAAATGCACCAGCTTATTACACTAACAAGCCTTTTGAGTCAGCACTCTGATTAGCTCTAAACTGACGAGTCGTGCCTGTTAAGGTTTAAACATATGTTGGAGGTAGGAAGGAGAGTCATTAAAAAGGATAAATATTGATTTTTCTTCTTCCTATTCTTCCATCCGTTGCTTTAGCGACATCTGAAAATTGATCATGTCTAAGAGTGCGTGCGTGTGTGTGTGCGTGTGCATGGTATTAGAGTGGACCACCAGGGAGGCTTTCTGCACAATTGAGCTGTAGAAATTCTAATAAGTCATTCAATAACTTTGATCTGTTACTAATGCTAAAAACAAGAATTTGATGCAAAATTTTGAGTAACTGAAGATTTTGTCCTAATCCAAACATTTCTGTAGTAATCAACAAGGTTTTAGGTATAAACGCCCAACAGGATAATACAACAATTCAAATTGTCTCTCTGGTTGCAAAACAGCATGACTCTTTCACCAACACGTTTGACAGGTGGATTTTCCAGAAGGCATTTAGGTTTTAGATTTTGTTTTTAAGCTTCAGATTCATCCTTTTCTACAAATGATAACGTGTTCATTATTGCATTTTAAGCAAGGCAATGTTCATTTGCTTATTTATTAATGAATTGAAGTGTTTATTTGCATATTTTAATGCCATTCCAATATTACATTGTCATTTTTAACTTGTGACTAAATGAAAAATCTGAAGAATGTGCTAATTTCTTTTCATTCGATTACTCGATTATTTTGTAATCAATTATTCTGATGATTAATCTATAGTTGCAGGCCTAATTCATAGTTTAATCATGTAAAAGCTGACATTTCAAACCACTATAATCTACAATTTAACAGATCAATCAGAGCAGCGTCATAGCTTAATAGCTGCTCTGCCTTTTAAACTCGTCCCTGCCTCAGCTCAGGTTTCACAAGTTTGCTCAAAATCAGTCAGCCAGTCCCATGTGGTCCCATTATCTGCTGCTCTGCCAGGGTGTAGAGCAAAACAATCTCTTCCAACAACCTCTGAAATTGAAGTGGGGCATTCCCGTCACCTGAGGCTGTGTGGAACGGCTATGTGTACATTTTTTCTCTTCACTGTTGTGTCTGCTCTGTTGTTACAGTATTTATGTCTGCAGTCCCAATCCTCATTCAGACAGGAGAACTAGCAGACGGTTGTAAGTGGTCATGTGTGAGGAACTGCAGAGCAAGTGTGTGTATAATGTTTACAGAACAGAGCGATAAAATCTAATTTGCCGTGTTTGGAAGCAGAAAATATGCGAGGCAACAAACTGAAGGAATAACATATCTGCCCTATGTCTTTATATAAAAATATCTCGTATGTGTGGGTTTTACTTGTTTGCAGCCAGGTCGAAGAGCATGGTGATGGGTGAGGTATCGCGAGGCTCGTGCAGGCCAGGCTCCCCCAGCCTCCAGGAGGGGGCGCTGAAGGCCGGATGGCTGAAGAAGCAACGCAGCATCATGAAGAACTGGCAGCTACGCTGGTTTGTGCTGCGCTCAGATCAGCTGTACTTCTACAAAGACGAAGAAGAAACCAAACCACAGGTAATGTTTCAAACATGTCAGGGGCGTAGGTCAATAAAATTCACAACCAGTTGGTATATTACACAAACATGGTGATTGATTAACTTGAAAAAACAAAAGGGGATTTTGAAAGTATCCAAGTGCTGGTTAAAGATGAAGTACTTTGTTTCACAAAATCATTTAATGTTAGACTTTACACTATTGGAGGGTTCTCTGTATGACAATTACCAAGCATTTCAAAGGTTACAATTTTAAAAACAGTTAAAATTCTGTCATACCGTTCCAACATTTCGAAGTATTTTGAATGAGATGCCAGAGAAAGTACCAAAGTAACTGGAGGAAAAATGACCACCACCACCAATACCCAAATCAGCTCACTGAAAGAAGGCTAGTACCAGTTGCTGAGATTTTTTTTATTGCGCCAGAAGTCTTTATTCAACAGTAGCTGGACAGTAGGAAGGGCAGAGAGAGAAGGGAAGACACACAGCAAATGGTCTGGGGCCTTTCTGAATTCTGTCAGTGTAACACACAAATCTCAATCTAATAAACACCTTTGGGATGTAGTGAAACGTTAGATTTGCATCATGGGTGTGTAGGCAGCAAAACTGCAGCAGTTTCATGTTGCCATCAGGTCACCAAAGACAAGAATCTCCAAGGAATTTATCCCAAACATTGAAACAAGGACACTCTGTAAGCAAAAGGCTTTACTACTAGAGTGAAAATCCTTCCAGTGGGAATTTCTTTACTATTGCACCCAGATGCTGACTCATATTTTCCCAATGAGAGAGTGAGAGAATGGAACACACGTGATGTGACGATCATGTAACCCAGAAGGACGCACACATTACTTTAAATGTTTGTGATAATCACCTTCTACGATCCTGCCAAACTCTGAACATGTATCAATCCTGATCTTCACTCCGCATGACTGTTCATTTAAAGCAGTCCTACCCTTTAGTGCCCATTATCATCCTCCCACCCACACAGTGACTGAAGGCTTTGACAGACCGTTCTTCAATCAGACCTTGCCAATACTCATTCACCCTGAATTGATTTGAAACTCCCAATGGATTTAGCTGCACCCTTACGCACACGCAATCACCTCCCCCTAAAAACCTGAATATGTGACTGTCAGTCTACCCTTTTTACACCCCCTCCTCTTCTAATCGATTGGAAATCCAAAGGCCTAGAGTGGAGTTGGTTGTGTCTTTGTGGGGGTGAGAAGACTAATCTCGGAAACCGAACAAGACTACCCCCCCAAAGAGATAAAAGGATGTGATAATTGGCAGCAGGAAAGCCAATACTGAGAGGGGATCTAGACAGGTTTTCTCCTCCCTTTCATCATGCAGATAAATCCACTACAGGGCAAATGGACTCTGGTTATCAGACAATGGATGATGGGAACTGCCATTAGTGAACACAAAACAGCCCACCCCCAGATACAAGATTACTTTAAAGTGATGAGACCAGAGAAGCTTTTATGGTCTCTCTTTATTGCTAAATGTTTTTAACAATATGTTCAAATGTCAAGATCACCATGATTGTCTTGTAGTCATCTTATCTTATTTAGCACTGTTGAAGTAAGAAGATCCTGGACTAGAATCCCGGCCCATGGTCTTTCTGCGTGGAGTTTTCATGTTCTCCATGTGTATGCGTGGGTTTTCCTTGGGTACTCTGGCTTTCTCCCAGTCCAAAAACATGACTTCCAGGTTGAATGAGCACTCCAGTTTCTTCTTAGGTGTGAGTGTGTGCATTATTGTCTCCGTGTTGCCCTGTGATGGACTGGTTACCTGTGACCCCCACCTCTCACCTGTTGACTGCTGGAGATAGGCACCAGCACCCCTCTAGGGATAAGCATGTTGGATAGAGGATGGATGGATACTTGAGGTTAAAACGTGTGTCCATAACAATGCATAGCTGAACTGTTTGAGGAAGTATTTCTTCCCCCCTGTCTTGGTATGCTTCTAGGATAAACACAGTTTTATGAACTCACCTCGCTCAACTGGGCTGCAGCTTCTCATGAGCTTGGACACTTGCACACAATTTCAAAAGCATTGGCTAAAATGAGTCTCCCATCAGTCAGCACAATCAACTGTTTGATTTGTGCTCTCAAGTTACGAGTTGCCTTTATTCCTCTACCCATTCATCTTCAGCCAGCTACTATCCGTGTTATTCTGAGCACAGCTCCCTTGGGATATTCATCCTGCCATGCCCCTGAGCCCCATCAATCCAGAGCCCCCCTTCCGCCCCTTCCATTTGTTTCCATAGCAACTAATGCTAGCGACAGCCCAGCCCTTCTGGCTGAAGCGGTTTTGGCAGACTCTGCACACTGTTTGATGGAGGGTGCCAGTGAAGAGATTAACAGGGGGTGACCTGCAGAGGCTGGCATCTTTTTGCAGCTTTCTTGGCCCCTGCATCTTGGAGGCTAAATGGATATTGATCTGGATAATGTATTCTGATAATCTGTGTTGGTTCTGGTTCAATCACAGAAGTGGCTAAGCTTAAGAGGTGTAACATAAGAAGAGGAGAAGAAAAAGAGCAGAAGAGAAAACATTTTTCTAAAGAACATAGATCCACACATGTTGGAGAAATACAAAATGAACACAAGTTAAAACACAAGGGACAGAAAGAAAAGAGTGGCATAAAGTAAAGATGTACTTCACTTTGGCACAGTTATTTAACTGAATTTCCCTGTGTGTTTCAGGGCTTTATACCCCTACAGGGATGTCAGGTCAATGAGCTCACTGCCAACCCAGACGAACCAGGCAGGCACCTCTTTGAGATTGTACCAGGTGAGAGCAGATACCTTCCTTCTTACTCATCTTTGTCCTCTTTGATTTAATACACCAGTTTCACAAAACACCATTCGACTCCACTTTTTCCATGCTCACTCCTAATGTCCAAATATTCATCCAACAGAGGGAGCCGTTTCTCTAGACACTTTCCTCCCTTCTCACACTCTTGTATCATTTACCGTAGGGACTGACAAAGTGACAGTCAATTTCAAGGTGGCAGAAGATTGTCTAGCATGAAAAAAAAAGCACCTCACCCTCCACCTCTTTTAGCTGCAGTGAGGTTTTAGATTCCAAAGGCGTAGGAGAGCGGTCGTGCATCACACACCAACTGACAGAGAACCCTTGACCAAACCTGTAGCAGCCGTGAGGACTAAGCCCTCCATAAGTGGGTTGTGGTTTACCTTTCTGCCACCACAGCACCCGGTGATTGGAGATTCTTGGTGGAGAACACGCAAACTCCATGCAAGAAGACCTCAAACTAAGATTCAAAACCATGACATTCTTACTGCAAGGCAACAGAGATGCCAACCATACCACTGTAAATTTCATTATTAAATTGGAGGTTAACAAGTGCTGTAATCCAAATAGAAAGATTAAGGCTCATCGCAGGCAATAACTATATATTCCTCATGCTTTCCTTCAGCATTTGTTTGTTGGTCTCTTCTTGTGTTTAGAATAGTTGACAGGTTTGCGAGTGTGTGTTTTCTTCCTAACCAGTCAATATTACAGGGGTGTGTGACTCCCCCCACGAGCTTTAAACTGACAGGTCTGCACATCTAGACCCAGAGAAGAGAAGGGAGTTTGAGCAAAAATTCAGACAGCTGAGGAGGGAAGTGGTCGAGTGGAAAGAGAAAGGGGGAGGAAGCGTGACATAATGGGGGGGTGGGGGGGCATTTTGATATGTGGACTATCACTGATGGAACTTATCGCAAGTGTTTAAGATTTTTATGAATCCACAAGGAAGAAACTTAGGTTACCATATTCCCCCTTTATTCAGTCTAACCCACTGAGAATGATAAAAACAGTGAGGCTTTACTCACTTACTGCTGTGTGAAACGAAGAGGCTTGAAGCTTTAGACTGCACATGGTGTTCAGCAGTTATGGTGAAATAAGGGAAATTTGCATGTTTTCTTTAAGATTTTGGTAAAAAGTGACGATTAGGGTGATTGACACCAACAGTTGCGCATCATAAATTTTATTGCATCATCCACAGTTGGCTTCAGCCGAGTTGTAAAATATAAATATTGAGAAATGGCAAAAACATTTAATACTGATTCTGAGATTTACATTTAACCTTGGAAGCTACTAAATTAGATTAATGTGGTTTAACTTCTTGCCTGAAAAGAACCATCACTGGCATATATATATATATATATATATTCATGGCAATCTAGTGTTTGTCATCAACACTCTTATGATTTTAAACTGTGTATTTTAATGTATTCAATGATCAATAAAATTATTCAAAACAATAAGAGCCACATTTCCAAACCCAGCATGTGCGATAAACACATTGAAAGCACAAATGATAGAACCGAGCATATTAGCTCCACTTCATTTAGTTCCCTTGTTTTCCAGAGGTGTTGCTCTCACTTGCATCCTGCTTGAACTGTAGACATGTTGTTACAAGACACAAAAACAGCTACCTTTTAAATCAATCCTCCCATGCCTGGCTTACTCTGACATTTTAAAATTCCTCTCCGATTCTGGAAATGGTAAGCCTTGAATCAGTAACTGCATCACCAAGGAGTGTTTTTGTTACTGTCAAATGGTAATGCTTAGTGCAGCACGTTCTCTGATTGGAAAAAGTATTGATTTGGGGGTAAACTGGTAAAGCCTGATCAACTTTCAAATTGGAATCAAATAGTTTCTTGAAGCCTTCCTAGTAAAAAAAAAATCCAGCAATTTGTACCTTTTAATTATCACTTGCAGTTTATCAAATTGGTATCTTAAATTTAAAAATCAGTGCTAGTGCTATGTCTATCGCAAGTAAGACTTGCGATAGAAATAAGAGGCAATAGCCTTTCCCATCATTTTTGTGTAAAAGAAATCAGCAAGAATTGGAAAATGACTGGGTCCATTTAAAGTAGAGCTAGAATTAGAACAATTAGCTACTGCAATAGTGCTAATGCAGTAATGTAATTTACAATTAGGTATTTATTGGTATACTGCACTAGTATGCTATCCATTCGGGTGGTATACAGTGTTGGTTTTATTTGCCGAGTAGCCAAGGTTTTCCACAAAGTTCTTCAATTGATGTGTTGTATGATTAGCCTGGTAAAAAGCAGCTCTATGTTCTATGCTTACTCTGACATTTTAAAATTCCTCTCCGATTCTGGAAATAGAACGTGCCGCAGTTAAGAGTTTGGACTCTTGGCTTTGGAGAACCGATTGCTTGCTGTAGGTGTGGACTGCTGAAGTTTAAAATTTTACCAATTCACTAATGTTTGGCAGAAAAGTCATATAGGTAATGCTCGAGTTTGATTCTTTGAAGCTTACTGGAACCATCCTGCACTGTGAAGAGAGAAGTGCCAGGTCAAACGAGATGGATGTTAAGTCAATATTTGGAGGCGTGGCCAACCGGATGGCTTCCTTAACCTCCTCCACCGAGATTGCCAAACTACAGGCAGACTACATTTCTAAAACGGCGCAGAAAATCTACGTCCTCATTACGTCCTAAAAAAATCATGTTGCTGATTGGCCCGGTTGAAATTCTACTGGAGAAATCTAGGTCAATGGAAGAAAGCCCATATGGAGCACCAAAGGGAGATGAGAATAGAATGGAACTGCATAGGAAAGCAATGACCAAGCTATTGTATGATAAATGCTTTCATTGTTTAGATTAGATCTAGTTGGACTTGAGAAACACTTTCAGAGTTGCCTGTGTTCGTGGAGCTTGACTGGCTTTATAGGTTTTCCCTGTGTGTGTGGCTATGAGTTTGTCTGACAAAGCTTAAAGGACAGCCCATCTCCCAGTTACTCCTCACAGACACTCTAAAGAGACAGAGAGAGAAACTTGTTCCACCCCTCCTCGGGGATTTGCCTCTCCCCAGAGGGGCTGAGAGTACAGACCTGCTGCTAGTACTGCTGAGTGAGAGAGCAACGGAAGAAAAGAGTATGAAAAGACTGAGGTGTAGGAAGCAGGGCTCGTCTGACGGTTTCAGTTTCTACCAGAGTTGAGTATGCCTCAGCGGGAGGTTCTGGCCACCGGCACACCTACCTGCGTGCCGATCGGCTTCCAGAAGGAGCCCGTGTTGTTGGAGGAGCTGCCTCTTCATGCCGGAGCCCTAGGCCCAAGCCTCTCCCTACTGCAGCCTCAGACATGGGGCCGGTCTGCTGCAAGCCGGACAGACTGAAGAAACAACATCTCCAAGGTAACAGGAAACAGATGCTGGAGAGTTTTTACAAGTGTGGCAGACAGTGAAGTGGAGACCCGAGTGGCTTTGAGACTGCTAGAGGCTAAGATTTACAGCAGAATCGGAACAAACTTTTTTTGTGTTTTGAGTTAGGCAGTCATTTGGGGCTCATTTTACTTCTGGGATTTAGACATTTGAGGAAGACTTAAGCATAATGTACATAAGAGAAATGTGCTGCTTACCATGGTAATAGCCTTGTCTCAGGCACCTTTTATCAAAATTGAAGGAAGAAAAAAAAAATTTGTGGGCAATAAAAGTTTGAGTTTTTTTTTTTTTAACAAAATTAAATGTACTTTAGCATACATAGCTTACATATTTCACACAGGTCCCTCAGGACCTGGTCCAAGTCAGTCAGTGCCTCCAAAAGACAGAACCCCCAACAATAACTTCCATTTGGTGGCTTAACTCATAAAAGTTTCTTCCTAAATGCAAGGAATGGTCCAACAAATATACCACAGAAAGGAGGTATATGTATATCTTCTTACACAAGAAGATGTTATGACATCAAGGGTGCATTCACATCAGCCCTGTTTAATCTGCTTTAATTGAACTCTAGTTTGTTTGTTTAGAAAGTCCGGTTCACTTGGGGAGGTGTGAAAGCACAAACTCTGAAGAGGACCAGAAGGAGTGAACTCTGTTCCGCCTACAAACCTACATCTCAATTCGGTTGACGTAAACGAATGCATGTGGATGCCACGCAGAGTGAATAACGGTCTAAAAGTAAGAAGTGAACTAAGGAAGCAGGAAGCAGGCTATAGCGTAGGGCAGTGGTTCTCAACCTTTTTTGGGCCAGCGCCCCCCTATCTATTATCCATGTCCCTTACCACCCACATCAAAGAAGATGTAGGATACTTGCACCGGATATTATTTCATGATTAATATTACCATCATTATTGTTGCCGTCTTGATTTATATTGTTTCTGCATTTATCATCAAAAATTCATCATTTTCAAAGGAGTCTAAGAAAAATGCAGTGGACATTCAACTTAATATTGGTACGCCTATCAGAGTGGAAATAAATTCTTATTCTGTGCCATTTTCTGATGTTCGTTGCTAAATCTTGCACAAAATGAGCAGATAAAAGACGTACAACAATTTCAGCTTTGAACAATTTGCAAAATTACTGTGCTCTGCAACAGTAAAACATGGATAGAAATGCAAAAATATTATTCATAGCTCTTCTTCTCTTCAGTGTTTCTGCCAGTTTCTGGTGGTGCAGCTCTGTGCTGCCTTCAGGATAATGGGACATCATAGTATCATTCATAAAATTTAATCCACATGGCATTTACTGTGCAAACCAGTGCTTTAAGAACAAAAGTTCCAGGTACTTCTAATGTCATACAAGTGGGACAGAACCATGGATGATATTTTCAATAAAACTGCCTATTGATTAATAGATTAGTAATTTTACTGTACAGAAATTACAAAAAACAAAGCTGATTCTTAATCAAATCCTAATGAGTCAAATTGACTAGCATCATGGAGTCACTTAACAGCATCATGACATTAACACTGACATGAAAAATACTGAAGAAATAAATATATAAAATAAAATCTAATTAAAAGCATAAATAAGTGATTTGTTCTTTACTGTTATTGTCTGTAAAATACATTTATTCTTGGTACTAGATATGGTCTAAACAAACCTATGGCACTTCAACAATATTACCTTTTATCTGAAAATAGTGTGTTTGTTCTTGCATATAATATCCTGTATTAATTATTGCTTGAAAGGCCTTGCCATATAGGTTTATTCCTCTGTATTTACTTTAGTTTCTTAGTTTGTTCTTGCATTTTGTTTTTTGTGCATTTCCACTTAGTTTCCTTTGATTAGTTTTATCTTTTCTTGGTTTATTGCCATTTCCTCTTTAGTTTCCATCTTTTTATTAGTTTGCTTCCTCTTTGTATTGACACACCATTTTCCCTCATCATGCCATTCACCTGCTCTGCCACCTCATTATCTGATCTGCCCTCATTTAAGCTCTTGATCTTTCACTGTTCAGCGTGAATCAGGATCGGACTCTGTCTTCATATCCTGATTCACATCCAGTTTGTTCCCGTTTCTGAGTTTTGCTCAACATGCGCTTTTTTTTTTTTAACGGTGCGGAGTTGTCGGGGAGCGAATCGATGGGGAAAGGCAGACTGACATACCTGTAACAACAACGGAAAAAAAATGCCTATTTTGGCCTAACAATGCCTTCCACTCATAGAAGGATTTTTTTTTTTTTTAAATAGGTTTATTTCTCTGAGGGATACACAGTGAGAGTGATCTTGATTTTAGTCATTATATGTTTATAAGAGCGATAGTCCGTTGTCCTTCCATGGAAGCGTGCATCACCCAGATAAACATTAAAACACTTTTCAATATAAGTTGCTGCTTTGACACAACTACATCACTGCCAAAACACATGTATAAAAACCCTCAAGAGGACATAAAATATTTGAAAACCAGACAAGTGAATCACAGGAAGGTCGTTAGCCGGTGTAACCCTGACCTGATGCAAATTCACTGAGCAGGTTAGAAGCTCTGGTGGGCATCTCTGGCTCATATCTTCCTGATAAGATTCTTCATCACAACAACAAGTCATTCTCCCTAATCTGTGGTATTTCACAAGGCACAGTTCTGGGTCCATTATTATTTCACCTTTCATCCCTCCATTTGCAGACATAATTTAATCTTTTCTGATATTTCCAACTACATCTACAATTCAGTGTGAAGTCCAGTCAACACAGCCATCTACCAGGACATGTTAGAATACTTCATGCTTTCCACTCTCAACATGCTGTCCAGCAGGACTTGGCACCTGCCCACACTGCCAAAAGCTGCTTATAAGACCACGGTGTTCCTGTTCTTGATTGGCCAACAAATTCCCCTGACCTTTAACCCCACAGAAAATCTGTGGGTTGTTAAGAGGAATATGAAAGACACCAGACCCAACAAGGCAAAGACCTGAAGGCAGCCATCATGTCAAACAGGGTTTCCATTTCAGCTACAGGCTGATCTCCATACCACGTCGCATTGACATTAATTGCAGCAAACATAGCCTCAGCCAAGTACAGAGTGCATGAATACACATACTTTTTATTTATGTTTTTCCAAGACACTGAATTTGGGGTCTTCTTAATATGCAAGCCATAATCAAAATTACAAGACTAAAAGCTTTAAATATTTCACTTTGTGTAATGAATAATTACAAAATATATGCTAAGTTTTCTGAAATGAGTGACAAATGCTTCCCCAGTACTTGGACAAGCACAAGTACTTCCTTTACTTGATTTCTCAGAAGAAATAATTTAATTCCCAATTCACTGTTTAGAACCATGGCATCTTTGAACATCTTTACTTTCGTTTTGTTGTTCACTACTCTGCTGTTGCTGACCAATATGAGCACAAAGCCCATCTCATATTTGGCAAAACAAAAACACATCTCGATGGTCCCCAAAGCTTTGGGGAAAATATGTGAAATCTCATGGATGTTGTGTATCCTTACAGCATTTCAGAAAAGGAGCAATACACCGAAAGTGTGTGTCACTGGAGATACAGGATGAGGTGCTTTCAGACTCCTCGTCTTTTTTTGATGACTTAGAGTTTGCTCAGGCAGATTGAATCCCTCATTGGATTTCCAAGTTGATAAATTGTAAACCTCGTGATCCTGAATGAAGCCATATTATTTCCCTGTTCTCCTGGTTGGTACTGTCAGACGGTGCAGCCCTGCTCATCATGAGAGTGTGACTTTAAAAAGCTGGGTGACAATGGCCCTCAGCTTCCATTGAGCTGCTGTTTAAATTTGGTTAAATGACTGTGACAACAATGACTGTGGCTGTGGCAACACCGCCGCCCGACACTAATGGCTCCAAACAAGAAAACAGAGAGATTCTCTGAATTACTCAAGTGTGTGCTAAAGAGATTTAAAAAAAAAATAAAAGTGATTTTTTTATTTCTCGCTTCATCCTGGTTTTTCCTTTTCATTAAATTTGGGGGGGGGAGAGAAACATAATTAATATTGCTATAAGGTAACACTGCTAAATAAGAAATTATGTGTCTTTATATGTAGTGTATCAGTGTCTTTATGTGCTGATGTTTCAGCTAAAATAAGCTGCTCAGGATTAGGTCAAGCGCTTTGAGCAGAACTGATGGAGCCATCTAGTGGCGTGACACATGTAATGCATCTTTCTTCACCTTTAGAAAACAGATTGAGTGTATTTTGCATAAACCCAAAAGTAATAAAAATACTTTATTATATTACAGTATTAGAGCAAACAATAACACATAACCAGAGGAGGATAGATTGTGGCTGAATTAGAACAATTCCTCAAAGATTAGTGGTTTAGAGTGCAATTACTTTTTCCGCACAGGACCTGCCTTAATAATAATCATCTTTATTTAAATACTTCATTTTGTGTTTACTTGTGACATCTGACTAAAACTGGTTTGATGATTTGAAACACTGCAGTGTGACAAACATACAAAATAAAAAAAAAGGTAATCAGAAAGGAGCTTAGACACACGGTACTGTGCGTTCAGGCAGTAAGGAGTTCAACTTTGCTATACTCTGATGCTAGCAGCTAGCCCACATCTTTACATGAAGGTCAGCATTTCTCATGTGAACTCACTGCCAATAAACCGTAGACATTGTCTATAATAATAAGGCCTTTTTCTCCATGTCTTATTCTGCATATCAAAGCTTATTTGAAGTACTAACTTGCCTTCATACTAATTCCAGACGCTTTAGTTTAAACTTCTCACGCGATTTCATTCTCATAACTATGTCATACGTGTGTCACATGTTCAGTCACCTGTACTCCACTCTCAACGCCTCGTCTTTGTCCCTCGCCAGGTGGAACAGGAGAGAAGGACCGTGCCCCGATTAGCCATGAATCCTTCCTGCTCATGGCAAGCTCGCAGACTGACATGGACGACTGGGTCAAGGCCATACGGCGGGTCATCTGGGCGCCATTTGGCGGAGGTGAATTCAAGCCTCAAACTAAAATACATGGAAAAGACATGGTTTATGTAGGGAAGATGAAGACTAACATTCTTCAGTCTTCAGAATCGCAGCAATGTTAATAAAAACAATGCTTATAAAGTCTGAAGACAGACCTCCAAAAGCAGGAAAAATTTTCATTTCCCGTCGGCCACACTGGCTCCAGAAATCTACATTTGAAACGAGATTTTAACGTTTAAAATGGAAATGCCAACATTATACCTCACCTTTAGCTCATCTGTGTCAAGTTAGATGATATAGCCGCTCAGTATCCTAGCTGTTCCTAGCCAGCAATGTCTTCAAACATGATCCAGTCTATCTATTCCAGGATCTTTCCAATATAGACTGAATTAGATCACAGAGAGCTTCTAATTTGTTTTTGCCATCAGTTGAGGGGAACTTGTTGGTGTGTATGACTGGTTTTACTTTGAATGATGATTGGTTTGATGCAGGAACCAACTAGTCTGATGTTAATCATTAGCTTCCCATCCCAGACTAGTTAACTTAAAAGGATAGAAACATATCCAGACATGTCTGACTGTATAGAGGACCAAGGCGCAGCTGAACACCAGCAGTGTCTTATGTTACCACAGGAAGGAACTATATTAATAGGAGCATAAATTTGGAGTAAGTTACCAATAATATCATGGATGACATCACTGGCAGACTTGTTATATTTGTCATTCTGTCTCAGACCTTCTTTAACTTATACATTATTAAACTACTTTCAATTTTTTTTGTATATCAACTACATTGCTTAGAGTATAAACTGAAAAAAAAAATAATGTGTAAAACTACGGTAGAAATATCCAAAAAAAAGGTAACCATTTTAGCTAGCTTTGTAGCATTAGCTTAGCGACGTCTTGCTTGAACCAGTTAGCTCAAATTTTACAAGAAAAGGACACATAACCCTAAACTGTGACAGTGTGAGGTAATTAGCAACAATTACATCAATGGAGCTAATAAACTCGGTTCTATGTGTGGCTCGGTCATGTTTCCAGCCGCCCTCTCAGTTTCACAGGTTCTGGAGAGGTGTACGTGTATGTGGGTGGGTGTGCGTGCGTGGGTGTCTCGTCACGGTTCACAGTCCAGAATAGACCTGTCGCCAGCTCTTGGAGCTGAGGTTAACAGCGCACTGACCTCATCATGTTCTTCTGCTGTACTGCAGTCATCTAGTTTGCCTCAGCTTACTTGATTCAGTTCTGGAAATTGGAAATGAAGGATTAATCCCCTGGTTCCCAGAGTGAAATGCCAGACACGGGATGGATTAACGTAGTGAAATGCGGCTTTGGGATGTATGAAAGACGCTCTCTTCTGCCGTGCAGCTCCTGCATGGTGAAGTACCACGATTACTGCGAGCTGTCAGCCAGCTGTGACTGCTGCAGCCAGTCAAACAGTAATTAGCTGCTAATTCAATACACCTGGGCTGTCTGAATAGCTGGTTTAAGCTAAGAATATTTATGTTTTTATTATGCATTAAGTTAAATAAATAGCGCTTAACTAGTTATAACGGCTAAACTTGGGGTTTGAATTGTATTGCTCTAACAACATTTTGTCCTAATGTATCTTTTTAAAATGACTTTCATATTATTATTGCATTATGGTCATGCATTTATCTATTTTAGTTTGTAAAAAAAGTTTTGCGCAGCTTAATTTCTTAAAAATGCGCTACATAAATAATTTCACCATTAACTATTATATCTAGAAATTAGCAACATAAACTTGTAATGCATCTATCTATATAGATAGATAGATGCATTACACTCCTCATATGCACAAATATCATGTATATGCATTTAGACTTTCAAATATGTTTGAGAGATAAATTCACAATGTTACCACTATTTGTTGTTTAAATAAAGTGGCTACATTTTTTACTATCAAATATAGCAAAAAAATATACATATATAATTTGATAATGGCACAAAAACATCCATTGAGGATGGGAATGTGAGATAGCCAGACAGAATTCTGTCTGGACATGCTATTGGCTGGTGCATGTGGTGTATGTGTTGCTGACTGGCTGTACTCCCAAGAGCAGAAATAAGGGAATACATGGATAAGACAGTTTGTGCGTATTAATGTGGTGGGGTATCAAGTGTTCACGGATTCCAGCTATTTGCAGGTTAGGGTTGTGGCCACACACCAGAGTGAATCCCCTTGATCCACATTAAAGAGAAGACCTTTTGAATCGCTGTCTACTGTAATCAGTCCCACCAGTTTTTCTTTATTCTCCAGTAAGGGAAATTCACACAAAATAAGCAGATTCCCACATTATTCCATTCCAATGCATAATTGTGAGTTTACTGCAAATTTTCCCCAAAAATTGTCTAAAACATTGGGTTTAAGTCGCTGCTCACCCCGACCTGCAGGTGGCAGTATGTCTTACTTATACCACACTTCTGCCTCTTCCATACTTGATGTCAAATTATAGTCCAGAATCTCAAATATTTCTAAAGAACCACCACAAAATCAATCATTTTGATTGCTAAAAAAATCACAAAAACAATAGCAAAATACTGGAGCACTGTGTACTGATCAGTGTACATGCCTTATGACTATAGTTCCAGTTACCTATAGTGACATAGTGATCCTAGTAATCCTGTTCCAAACCACATCAACTAATGTTTAAAAGGCTGCTAGGTTTACAAAACCTCCCTCCACACAGCAAAGCCTCAAACAATTTCTTGCAATCAAACTTTCTGTTTCAAATGTTTATCTTCAGGAATTTTTGGCCAACGTCTGGAGGACACAGTGCAGTTTGAGAGGAAGTTTGGCCCCCGGCTGGCACCCCTGTTGGTAGAGCAGTGTGTGGACTTCATCAGAGAGAGGGGCCTGGATGAGGAGGGTCTCTTTCGGATGCCCGGACAGGCCAATCTGGTCAAAGATCTTCAAGAGGCCTTTGACTGCGGAGACAAGCCTTTGTTTGACAGGTAAGTGGTAGAGGTTGGGAGGTTGACGAAAAGCAACATCTACTGTTTGTGACTTTTACTTCTTTCTTTTTACATGCACTGACTCACAGTAACACAGACGTCCACACGGTGGCATCCTTGCTGAAGTTGTACCTGAGAGAACTGCCTGAACCAGTCATTCCTTTCTCCAAATATGAGGACTTTCTAACCTGTGCACAGCTTTTGGCCAAAGACGAGGAGGAGGTTTGCACTGTTTAGTTGTAAGAAATTTTGGTGCCATCACTTTCACAATAACTAATATATTTTGTTTTAAATCAGGGGATCCAGGAGCTTGGGAAACAAGTTAACACTCTACCTCTGCCAAACTACAATCTCCTCAAGTACATATGCAAGTGAGTCCTCTTCCTTTCAACGCAACCTCAGTAAACAATTTGTGTTTCTTTTAGTCTAACTTTGGGAATCTTTTGTTTTTCAGGTTTCTCGATGAGGTTCAGTCCCACTGCAACGAGAACAAGATGAGCGTCCAGAACCTGGCCACAGTATTTGGACCAAATATCCTTCGAACCAAGATGGAGGACCCAGTTACTCTCATGGAGGGTATAAATACCAAATACACGACGGCTCGCAAATGTTTTCACACCCCTTAAACCTCTTTACATTCTGTGATGCTTGAACACCACAATGTACTGCATTATTGTAAAGTGAACGGTTTCACTCCTGGTCTTATTTGGTCCTTATCAAGCTCTTATTTCATTAATGAAATTAGAGCTTTAGGTCTTCAGAAATCAGCTGACTTTGCACTGAAATTCAATTCCACTGAGGGCGACTCAGATGGAAACCTTCCGAATGCAATTCCACTGAGTTTTATTTAAGGGTTTTAGAGTTAAGGGGGTTGAACAGAAATGCTTGCCATGCTTTTCAAATTTTTAATTGTGAAAAACATGAAAACTCCATCCTACTTTGTGTTAGTCTTTTGCATAATCACAATAAAACGCCAGAGTTTTTGGATGTAGCATGACAAAATGAGGTAAAGTTTAGGAACTTTGCAGTACTAGCCTAACCTTTTGCATGCACATTGTCTAGGAACTTCTCTGATCCAGCACCTAATGACAGTCCTCATTAGGGAACACCAGCGATTATACTCAGGAAGGGACCAAGTAGGACCTGCTTTGACCCTAATGGAGTTACCTGCCCAGGGCAATCAGCTCCAACACCGCAGCCTGGGAGCGTGGATATCTGAGGAGGACCTACAGAGCGGTCCGGCTTCCAACACTGAACAAGAACTCCACAGCAGTGCCTCATCTCTGGACCCTAAACTGTCTGCGGCCATCACCCCTAACCCAAACCCCGGACCAAAAATGGCGCCTTCAACGGGGAAAGGAGAGCCCGTAGTCAGTCCAAGTAAACAAGCCAAGACCATGCCTTCATGGAAATACTCTTTCAAAAGTTCTTCAACTCCCCGTTCACAGCCACATACTAAGCAAGCTACCACAGGTGCCACAGTGGTAGATATAAGTGCTCCTTCCGGTGGCGGAGGTAACTGGCTCATGAATGGTCTGTCCTCCTTGAGGGGACACCGCCGCACTTCTTCAGGGGAGCGATCTGCCAGAGATCGAGACTCCACCTGGTCGTCCCAGAGACTGTCCACTTATGACAACGTCACGTCTTCCTCCAGCACGGGGAGCGTTCCCAGCATTTCCAGCACACCGTGGTCGAGCTCCTCTTGCGATATCTCCATTCCAGACTCCGGTGGAGAACCTCTGACACATAAGAACTTTGGAGGTGGAGCAGATAGCGATGAGAGGACAGAGTGGACAGAGAGTCAGAGGGAGACTGAGAAAGAAAAGGAAGCGGGGAGGACGACAGAGCTGGTCGTGGACCTGGACGGATGTGAGGCCATGGATCCTTGCAGCAGCAGTGCGGCATTTGGCGAAAGCGAAAACGTACCCACGGTGGCAGGTGTACCGTCCATTATTATGACAGAAGACGGAGATGGGACTGCCCTGACCCTGAACACTCTGGTGGAGGAACTGAAGGAGGAGTTGAAGAAACAGAGGACAACATATGAGACCAGGATTCAGAAGTAAGTAGAGACAGAAGAATCTTTTTAACAATGGAAAGCAAAAATAAAATTTTCTTATTGGTTTTATCAGCATGTATAACTGTGATGCGACCATATACATTTGGATATTACTTATGAATCCAGCTGTTCGGTTTCTGGCTTCAGAGGTTTATTAGAGAACATTAGAAAACAACCAGAATTATGAAAATTAAGGAACACAGCACACGGGTGAGGGACAATGTGTGGAGAGGTTTAAAACAAGGTTATGTTGTAAAATAATATCCATGGAAAGAGTTTGGCATAACTGCAAACCTACCAAGAGATGACCATCCAGCTAAGCACATTGGCAACAGGAACAGTAATCACACAAGCAGCCATTTTAACTGTGGTGGTGTAGATCACAAACACTTTGTAAAGTTAAACATTCAAAAATCATCCTTAATAACTTAGTCTGTCATAAGGCAAAAAATGTTAGTCATTCTGTCAGATATGTCACAGTCTCAAATTATATATTTAATTAGCAAGCTATATAGTCAGCTTACAAATACAAATACAGATACAGATACATCATCTCGTACAATCACCCCTGACCTTTGTCTGTCCTGTGCTGCACCCCTTCAGATTGGAAGAGTCCAGCACAGCGCTGTGTGCCCAGGTGGAGCGTTTAGAACAAGAGATGGAGCAAGAGAAGAAGAAGCAGCGCATGTTGGAGATCAAGCTGCGGAACTCTGAGCGGGCGAGGGAAGATGCCGAGAACCGTAACCGTCTCCTGGAGAAGGAGATGGAGGATTTCTTCTCCACGCTGGGCAATCTGGCCCTGGGCTCAAGGACAAGCGACATTTGACTCAACATGGATTTCCTGTTTTAGCATTAGCAGAAACAGCGCTGTAGCCGTCAACTGATATCTATGGGCTTGAAGCAGCAGAAGGCTTCTTTAAGGAAATAACTTACAGTAGAAGAATGAAAGGAAGCATAGCGTTGCACATTTCCAACAAGCTTGAAATTGATGAAAAGAAATGTTGAAGGAAGTAAATGTCGTCATTGTTCTGTGAGACGGTCCTTAGGAGGGTTGACTCTTTGGCATGCTTGAAACTGAACATGAAGATGGAGCTCCTACAGTTAGCATTCCCCATTCACTGAGGTTTCATGTTTCTAATGAAGGCAGTGTCATAATCATCTCAGGTGCCTGTTTCATGACTGAAAAATGGTAACAACTTCCCCAAAGCTTTGTACCTGAGAGCGCTTCTTCAACCACTACTTTCCATCGGTCTTGTACTAACACTGTAGAATTGTAGGTACCATTTATTATTTATTTATATTTACAGAAGCAATAGTTTGAGTTTCGATCAAATCTGCCTTTTACCTTTTGCTTTATTCTGTGATTCTCAAACTTTTATAACTGTTACCATACCAGTAAATACCACGTTTTTGGGGAAAACACCATCTTGCCCAGATATATATTATTTATTTTGTCATTTTTTTGGCAGTTATTTTAAAACTGTCACAACAAAACATGGAGTTTTTCAGTTTCTCAAAAGGTCTCCAAGTCACAATTCCCAGTGAGAAACGTAGTTTTTTTTCTCACCAGCCCCAATTTAGAAATCCAACATGGCTGCTTTCCATATAAATTGGTAGATAAAAGAAAAAGACTGTTTATGGGAATTTATGATAATTTGTGCCATTAAATCTGTCACACACTACTGGACAACATCTTTTAAGGGATCTGGATGATATAGCATTTGAATGCACAAAACAGATTACCACCTATATCTGTTAGCTGGTAAAGCTAACAGACATTAGCCTCAAATACAGAATTTACCAGATCTTGCTGGTTTTTAATGTGGAACTGGTTAGGCTGAGTTTTATCTAAATCCCAGATCCAGTTCCAACTTAAGGGGCAAAAAATACGTCAAAAGTCAGCAGAACTCATTATTGCTTCCGACAGGAATTATTAAAAATGTTCTCCACTGCACTGGATGAATGAAAAAAAAAAACAACAACGATGAATGTTGTGTGCGTTTGGGGGGTCGGGGGGTGTTTGAGTGGATGG